>CAEGAE010077539.1:0-21726 GCA_903067095.1 Girardinus metallicus
CCTTTATTTGAAAGTAGCTTGACAGGAAATTAGGGATTGAGAGAGGGAGAAGACATGCGGCAAATGTCGCCAGGCCGAGAATTGAACCTGCGACCACCGGCATGAGGACTAAAGCCTCCATATGTGGGTTGTGCTTTGCACCTGCGCCACCACAGCACCCCCAGAAAACACGTTTTTGAGCATTTCTGACAAACTAGCAGAAAACCAGCTGATCAACAAATTATAAATGAAAATGTATCCTGTTCATACTGTCATTTCACCTCAGAGACTGATTTTAAAAGTGAAGCCAGTGATATGCTTTTTAGGTAGATGCATCTCAACTGGCACCTTTTTAAAAGCCTCTCCCAAAACCAATGCTGTGCTGATAAATATACCCATAAATATTACCCATATTTTTGAATATTGTGAAATCTTACACTATGAGAATTGCTGGCTGTCCTCAACCAAGAATATCCTAATCCTCCAGAAATGTTGAAAAAAATTAAACTTTATTTAATGACTCTGTCAATTTATTTCAACTTAAAACTCCCACCAGGACGTATGCCTTGCTTTAAGATCTGAATGTCTAGCAGTATCTATAACATCATCTAAATACACCAGAATTATGCTTTGCATCTGTATCTGTAAATAGAATTCTTTATGCAAATCACAAATATTAGCTTGAATATTTTTTATTTTTTTTAACCTTAATGTGGACATAATTTACATAAGTTGCCATTTTGTCATTCCTTAAAATGTTCTCTATTAACATCAGCTTTGACTGCTCACTCTGAACTATATTGTTATAGGTCTTTTTGTAGTTGAGCTTGTACATTTTTGTTTTGATTGCTGAACAGTGAACTAGTCTGTATTGTAAACGACTACTTCACAGTAAAGCATTTTGGCAATAAAGAAGCCTAAAATGTCTTACAAGGTTCTGGGATTTTGGCAATTTGATAACTTTTCTAGTGCCTTTTTGCTGAGTCATTATTAGGCTATCACTAGGAAAATTAAGGAAAAAAAACTGCACTAGGAATGTTTCAATTCCAGATAACAAATAGTCAAATTAGCCTAGCTCAACTACATGTAAAAAAGAAAATACCTTTCAAGGCCTAAATTCATTCTTCACCTCAGTGTTTGTGGCAAGTTTGTTCTCAGACTAGACAACACCATGAACAACCGTTAGTCTGAGACAAACTGCTGTTCTTCCATGGGAAGAAAGCGTGTTGGATTAATTAGAGCAGTACACAGAAAACAGCAAAGACAACTATATGCTTTTATGTAATCACACTAACTTTTTGAGAGGAAAGTTGTTGGTGGTGGGAGGGATTTGGGTTAGAATTCACATGCTCAGTTCCAGTTGATTCCCAGTGTATCCTGTTTACATGTACCACTTAGGCTCACTCACAAGAACTGATTTCTGATAGAGCTTTATCTGGAACTTCAAGGTTTTCTCTCAGCTACAAACTATTAAAATTTCTTTGTTGCAACATACACTCAAAAGCTTTGCTCCAATAGTCCATCCCTTCTGTAAACTGAAGAGTTTATAAGATTGCATCTGTTTTTTTAAATCACGGAGCACTGCAACATATCCATGATAGTATTCTCACAACTCGGGCCCAAATGGAGGAATGATTTTGTCATTTACTGTATATTTCGAACTATAAGCCGCTACTTTTTTCCCACGCTTTGAACCATGCGGCTTGTAGCCCGGTGTGGCTTTTCTGTGGATTTTTCTTCAACCGCCACAGGGTTCTTTATCATTGGAAGTCAAAATTGGAAATCAAACAAGAAAGTGCTTATTCTAAATGTCCCATTTAGAACAAGCACATGCTAGCAGCAGGTACGATGGAGAAATTTCTTCAAACTCATACCCCCTCAACATGGAAACAACACAAAGAAGTTCATATGATGCAGCTTTTTAAGTTGAGGGCTATCGATCTGGTAGTACAGGAGGGAATAGAGCCGCTGCATGTAAGCTTGGCGTAAATGAATCCATGCTTTGGCATGTCTCCTTGTGAAAAACCGAGAGCGGTGGAGATACCAGCGGCTCATAGCCCGGTGCGGCTTATATACGTACGTTTCCAGCTATTTTAAAAAACTTTGTAGATGACGCTTTATAAGGTGCGCTCTATAGTCCGGAAAATACGATAAATTTTTTAAAAACATAAAAAAACACAAGAAAACCTTAAGAACATGAATCAAAATTTTACCATAAAAGTTACCAACACTAAATGACAGACCAACAACTATTAAACAAAAACAAAGTTCAAAAGTTTTAACTTTGTTTTTGTAAAAAAAAAAAAAAAAAGCAACGTTTTTTTAACCAAAAAACTTTGTTTTTTCACAGTTAGGCCTGTGAATTGTTTAATCTACAATTCACAGGCCTAACTGTGAACTGTGGCTTAAACAGAAATAGTAAATGAGGGAGTAACTGAACATTTCAAATGCAGTCTATGCACTTTGCTACTGTTCTGTCCTAGGGGATAAAATTCAGTCAGGATTAAATTCAAATCATTTCAGTTTATGCTTGTGCAATACAGTCATTACTTTCGATTCTAGTTTATATCTAAATATATAGTAAAACAGTCAAATTCTGTCAATGATAAATTGCCATTTTGTCAAAACTTTTCAATCAAAGGAAACCTGGTCAGTATCATAAAGTTACTGACTTTGCAGGCACTGCTGTCACATGCTCCTCAGCAAGAATGTGACAACGGTAGAAAAGAAGAACTATTTTCTCATGGCTGGCTAGGGTTAAGAGAATGGGAAGGAGTCTAAGGGAAAAATAATAGAAGCATTCGCTCAGGACTGCTTCTTGAGAAAGAAAAATAAAGTTTAAACTTCTTTTAAGCAAACTTCAAGTTGCTCTTAAAGATGTATAAAGGATAGTTCACATTGATTGGCAGACTATGGTGGTGGTCCATTTACCTAAAAAGAGGGACAGCAGGATATGTTCCAACTACATAAGGTCACACTCCTAAGCCTTCCTGGTAAGGTCTGTTCAGGGGTTCTGAAGAGGAGGAACCACTGGATAGTTCAGCCTCAGATTCAGGAGGATTAGTGTGGTTTTTGTGCTGGTTGTGGAACACTGCAGCAGCTCTACACCCTCAGCAGGGTCAGGGGGATGCATAGGAGTTCGCCCAAGCTTTACATGCTTTTTGTGAACTTGGAAAAGGTGTTTGACCACTGCAGCAGCTCTACACCCTCCCTTGATATAGATGAAAAATTGTAATGTTGATTGCAAGTCAGACTTGTTTTCGAGGAGAGTTGGACTCTGCTAAAGATGCCCTTTGTCACTGATTATGTTCTTAATGTTTGTGGACAGAATTTCCAGGCACAGGCAAGATGTGGAGGGGATCCATTTTGGTGTCCTCTTCTTTATGCAGATAATGTAATTCTTTCAGTTTCATCAGACCATGAACTCCAGCTTTCACAGAAGCCTTTTGGCAGTCATTTATGCATCTAGTAATTATGCTGTGCTTATGTGCCACAGTCTATAGAGTGAAGTTGTATAAATAACCTGTATGATCTCATCCCATATTACGACAGAAAATGGGATGTAAACGTCATCAGTTAGTTTACATCCCATAAAACGGTTATTTAGATGTGGAGGTAAATTAGACTTCAAAGAGACTTAATCAAACAGTTACTATATCAAAAAGCAAATCTCATCTTAAATATTCTTTAGACATGTTTCCAATTTCAGAGGCTTTTGCATTTTGCTTTCTAGAATAACAGAAAACATAATTATTTTCTAAACAAATTACCTTAGAATTAAATTTATTCACAGTGCTTATAAATAGTTTTTTTTCTTATTTGGTACAACTTCAGTAAGTCTTCTCTTCTCATTCCTCCACACTATCATTTTACTGTTGCTAGGATACTGGAAAACCCCTCCAGGTGGCTGTAATGCAGCAGGAGTCAGAGCAAATGGACTGTATAACAGAAAATATCCAACTTCTAATGGAGCTGCTGTTTAGTGTGAGCTCCATGATGAAACTCCTGAAACAGCTGAGATGTTATCACATATCGCTGTGTGGTTTGATTTAATCCTGTAGCCTCTGAATGTTTGGGTCATTAGACTTTGAAATCTAATCCCCGACCCAGGTGAGAATGTCTCTTCAGTGACATCACTCTTCATTCATGGGTGTGTGCGTGTTTGTGTGTGTGCTTCTCTCCACAGTCGGAATCTCCTGTCCAGTTTGCCCCTGTCCGTGTTCCAGCTCCCCCTACTGCGAGTGCTCATTGTCAGCAACAACAAGCTGCCTTCACTGCCCTCCTCCATCTACTCGCTCACACACCTTCGACAGCTGGTACGACACACACACACATTTTGATCCCTCAGAATCGCTGCCCCCACTCCTGTTGCTTGAGTAAATACGTGTGTGCAGATTATATGATCTGGTGGGCTGTTATTCTTGACTTCAATGGCTTAATAAAGCCAAGTGTACAGTTGTAACGCAGTAAGTTAGAATATCATTAAGTTGATTTATGTCTGTAATTAAATACAGCAGTCAAACTCATAGTGATGTAAAATCCAAGGTTCTGTCTCAGAAAACTTAAATTACATAAGACAAAGTGTTTTATTTCAGATATGGTTGTCCATTGAATAGACTGGTTGAATAGACAACCTATCTGGTTGAATAGACAAGTGTAGCATCTACATGAAAAGTATAGATGCTTTTCATGTTCTGTAAAGCATCTACACTCAGTGCTGCATTGGGTTTCCTTTTGAATTACTGCATTAGTGCAGTACGGTATGACTGAGATCAGCTTCTGGTAAGCCCAGTGGTGGAGGCGCTAGGGTGGTCCACCACCAGCCCACCGTGTTTTTGTGTTAAGAGATGTTAAGATTTCTGGTCAACTTTTAACCACAATTTGAAAATATGACTAAGTAATTATTTGTTATTAGAAGACATTATTAACAACACTTAAACCCCAACTATAGAGTCTTAATATAGGTAAACATGCAAAAAAATATGTTTAAAATGTACCAGTTTTTTGCACTTCAGCTAAACCCTAACTAGGAAAGCCGCCAGTATGGATCCACAAATAGTTGAACATGTTGGCCTAAATATGTTGTAATTTTTTGATTAACTAAAAAATTGCTGTTTATGACATATAACTTCAAAAATGCTGTCCTTTGTTATATTTTTCACCCATGGAGGTCACCATTTCTTCATGATAACTGAGTTGATGACACGATTTGGTCCATTCTGTACTGCAATCTACAGAGTAAACTAGGGCTGTTGTAAAGGAATATTTTAGTAATCGAGTAATCTACCGATTATTCTTACGATTAATCGAGTAATCAGATTAAAAAAAGATAAAAAAAAAAAACATTGGTGAATCTAACATAACAGCAGTGTTACTATTGGATATTAACATCAGTCCAATTTTTCATATTTGATGCAACATTTTCTTTGTTTTTTAAAAGAATAATTTTAATAATAGAGGTTCGTTTATATTCACTTCTGGATAAATTGTTAACAATAACTTTTCTGTAGTTTGGAAAATTATCCTGTAACAATAATAGCTCACTTTCTAAGTTAACCTGAAGAAAAATTTTACAAAAATTTGAAATTATTTTCAATTTAATAATAAAGAGGAGTATAGACGTTTTTTTTATAGCTATATAAAAAATGTCTATACTCCAGCCTTTTGTTTTTGCATTCATCTTCAGTCAATTTAATAGATGAACTCTCACCTTGCCCAAACATTTAGTTTTTGTGTCCATGTTAGCGATGGGATTTGACACCTTCGTTTGTCACACACAGAAACACATCTACCAGGTATGTACCGTCATGATGCGCTCTGCCACCCATTTGTTAAGACCGGCATGATATGAAATAAATTTTCCGGTTCGTCCGTAAAGCTGCACTTACGAAGAACACTGCAGCCACCCGCAGTGTTCCGTTTATATGCTCACCTGTATAAATACACCTGCAGTGCTCTTCCCCACTGTTCGCTCTGAACAATGGCCACCAAAAAGCAGCTTCGGGAGGAGAAAAGCTGCTGTACTCCAGGCATCGCACCAGTCAATTTAAGGACACTTATTGCTCCCCTGAAAAACGATAGAAGACCGGACATTATCATCAGTCAATAAAATCCTCCCAGGCCGAACTTGAAAATTGAAAGTTATGCTGCTAACTAGGGCTGTTGTAAACAAGTATTTTAGTAATGGAGTAATCTATCGATTATTCTTACGATTAATCGGGTAATCAGATAAAAAAAAAAGATAAAATAAAACATTGGTAAATTTAACATAACAGCAGTGTTAGGTTAGATATCAATATCAGTCCAATTTTTCACATTTGAGCTTCCCTAACAATTACTTTTCTGTAGTTTAGAAAAGTAACTTGTAACAATAATAGCTCGCTATCTAAGTTAACCTGAAGAAAAGTTATAAAAAAATCTGAAATTATATTCAATGTAATAATAAAAAGGCAGGCTCACAAATAGCCTGCCTATTTGTGAGCAGGCTATTACTAAAAAAATGTCTATACTCCAACTTTCTGTTTATGTATTCATCTTTAGTCAGTTTAATAGATGAACTCTCGCCTTGCCCAGCCATTTATAGCGTTTGTGTTTATGTTAGCGACGGGATTTGACAACTGCATTCGTCACACAGAGAAATACATCTACCAGGTATGTAACGTCACGATGCGCTTCGCCACCCATTTGTTGCGACCCGGATGATATGAAATTTCTATTCCGGTTTGTCTGTAAAGCTACGCAACTAAAGCACAGCCGCCTGCAGTGTTCAGTCTATCCGCTCACTTGTATAAATAATCCCGCCGTGCTCGTACCGCCGTTCGCTCTTAACCAGCAGCTCCAGGAGGAGAAAGGCTACCGTACTCCAAGCATCGCTCCTATCATTTTAAGGATTCTTATTGGTCCCCCAAAAAACGACAAAAACCCGGACATTATCATGAATCAATAAAATCCTCTCAGGCCGAACTTGAAAACTGCTATCACTTAGCTTTGGTCAACAACTCAGGCGGAAGTGAGAGCGCAAATAAAGTCCCGGCCAAAACACGGTGCGCTAAATAATAAAACATAATTTAACGAGGCTTCGAGGCAGGTAAATTTTCCTCGAGGAATTTTAATAATCTAGATACTCGAATCATTCGAGGAATCGTTTCAGCCCTACTACTAACACTTAGCTTTCGTCAACAACTGAGGCGGAAGTAAGAGCCCTGCACAACCCAAATAATAACCCGGCCGGAACACGGTGCGCTAACTAATAAAACATAATTTAACGAGGCTTCGAGGCAGATAAATTTTCCTCGAGGAATTTTAATAATCTAGGTACTCGAATCATTCGAGGAATCGTTTCAGCCCTAGAGTAAACACAGAAAGGCTAACTTTGCTAAAGTTACCGTAGTTTTATCATATTACATTTGACTGGGGTAAATTTAGACAATGCCACACTGTGTTGCTGTTGACTGTAATAAAAAACAAAACAAAAAAAAAACAAAAACGTGAGTCTACATCGTTACCTACACACACACAAAAAAGAAGAGTGCAGTGGGAAAGAGCCAAACATAATTTCCGAAGGACTCGCATTTGTGCTCTCAACATTTCTCTCCAGAAAGCTTTGAATCATTTGTACTGGCACTGGCTAGCAAGAGAAAAACACTAAGGGAAACATCAGACGGCAGCGCCGCAAGCCCCTTTAAACAATAAAGAAGCTATTGCCTCTGCAACTGATACCGAATGTGAAATCACAGACCCTACACTGGACCAAAGACTATAGCCTAAGCAGGTGTTACCGGACTGAAGTACGGACCTGAAACAGATCATGTCAACTATTTACCGGATCACACAGTCCGACCAGAGGTACATGTCATTCATTGTTTCATTTATGAACCTAAAGGCAGCAGCAGCAGCACAAGCACCAGCTTCTCCGGCCAACTCTTTTCTCTTCCCCCATTCGATCCTCCTCATTTTCATTACCACTTATGTTTTCTCCATTCCCATCGCTGTGGTTCAAATTGAAAAGGCTTAACGACATTGCTCATGACTGGAGGGAGCTGGTGTAATTGGACCTAACATCGTTTATTCAGAATGCATTACAGGGTCAATAGCATGGTAATGTCCATATGACAGTATTTTATTTAAATTTTTTAAAACCAAACATAACAATATTTTTACTGCATTGTTTTTACATCTAAAACTATTTTTTTCTCAAATAAAGTTTATTGTGACAACTAATTGTGGATCTCTTTAAAACAAGCTAATGATGGTCACATTTAAAAGTAAAGTACATTGAAAGAAATACCTAACATGGACAATGATGAGTAAGAATATTTGTATGCTAAACTAAATATTCTTAGGTTTGAAAATTCAAACATTTATGGTATTAAATTCTACAGTTTTTCTTCAAAATTATCCATGTGGAAGGTGCTATTGCAGAGCAGCTTCACCTGCAATAGTATTTACAGTACATGAAACCTCTTTGAGGGCTCATTTTGGAGACTGTTTTGAGTGAAAGCTGGTGTGTGATCTGCACCAAGATGCAGATATTTAGAGGTGCACAACCTGGCACTGTGATAGGATGCCAGTGTACAGACAGTGCCTCAACTATAAACCTGCTAGGCTTTTTATACAGTGGGGGAAACCCTGGGATAAAATAATTAAATATTATGATGATTATGATATCATTTGCGATATTTGGCTATTTTCTTCTTCTGTATTGCATTCAGGATGTCAGCTGTAATGAGCTGCAGAGTTTACCAGCAGAACTTGGTCAACTGGAGACTCTGAGGGACTTGAACTTGAGAAGGAACCTGCTCACCACTTTGCCTGAAGGTACACATGCACACACACATACTCCACATAATGGACACTTTTAGTTTCGCTTGAATATACGAGGGGCTGTAGAAGGTGATAAAGTTTTGCATCTGATCCACCTGCATCCTGTTTATAGTCTTGAGTTCCTCTCTTAGAGGGAAGACAGGAAGTGAGGAGTGATGGCCTGTTTCTTAGACAGGGCCCTTTCTCCATAACTTGAATTGCAAGACAGTGCCTTTTTTTCCATTTTAATTGTTTACAAATGAAGGACTTATTGATCTAGCTCAAGCTTAATGGAGATCTGATGGATCATGTGCAATTAAAACCTTGCAGAGATGAAAAGGAAATAGGTTTTTACAGTGAAGTGAAACAACTTACATAATGTGGCCACTTACAGACCTATGTATTGACTAAACTAATACAAGTGGGACAACTAATTCACTAACTGAGTTTTCTCAGGTTTTAGATATAGTGCCAAAGCAGAACCTGATAGTATCCTTGCATTTCAATTAATGAAGGAGATAGATGTATAAAGATCCTGAAACCACACTGCCTGCCGTCTGATTTTTTTCCTTCTCTGAATCTCATCCAGAAATATCTGAACTTCCACTCGTTCGACTCGATGTGTCCTGCAACCGAATTTCCCGCATTCCTCTGTGTTTCCGTCACCTCCGACATCTGCAGACCATCTCACTGGACAGTAATCCTTTGCAAATGCCACCGGCACAAATCTGCTCCAAAGGGAAATATCACATCTTCAAGTACCTGAACATGGAGGCCTGTAAGAGCCACGAGGAGGAGCTGGAGAAGCACCTCAACATGAGGCCGACTGGATTTAAAAGCAGGTGAGGACTACCAAACAGAGAGTTCATGTATATTCTTACAGTTGAAGTACGGTGCATTGGCTAAGTAGTCGCACCTCTAGGACCTTTCCACATTATGTCCCAATACATAATGTCATTGTTTTTTCATATCTAGAAGCAGACATTTTTGTACATTTCGCTTTGCAACATAGCTCAGGCTCGGTCAGCCTGAGCTTTTAGGTCTGGCACGGTCAGTCAGACCAGAAACTGTTAAAATCAGTTTTTAGGTCTTCCTAAAAGCTCATGTTTTTAGGAAGACTTTTAGTTCAAAAGGAATTTGCTTTGAACTGAACCGTTTTTTAGTCCATCTGTTCTTGACTTTATTACCCTGAAACACCTCCCTGAGGTCAGGAGTTTAAAGAGGTGGTGGCCGGGTTGTGATGCTGTGGGCTCTCCGGAGGCATCAAGTCCTGTAGATCTCCTCCAGAGATGGAAGAGGGCAGCCAATCAGTCTCTGGGCGATTCATGACAATCTGAATCTGCTTCCTCTCTGCCGCAGTGCAGCTGGAGAACCACAATGAGATGCCACGGCTCAAAAACAGCTCCCCAGAGCAGCGATAGAAAGATACCAAGAGCTCAGTTCTCTGCTGTGCCTTCTTCAGGATGGAAGTGGAGTTAATGTTCCAGGTCAGGTCTTTACTGACAGAGCTGCCTAAGGAAACTGAAATTTGGCACCATCTCCATCCTCTCCTCCTAAAGTCAACAGTCAGTTCCTTCGACTTGAAGGTGCTCAAACGGAGGTTGTTGTTGGTGCACCAGACACTCATTCCACCTCCACTCTGTATGCAGTCTCATCTCCTCCAGAGATGAGCCCCACCACCATAGTATCATCAGTCGTGATGATACCACTATGGTAATGTTGGTATTGTTCAGGTGGGTGGGGCTATAGTCATGGATGTAGAGGGTTTAGAGTAGAGGGTTTAGCACACATCCTCATGGAGAGCCTGTGCTGGTGCAGGGGAGTTAATACTCTCACCCTATGGGAGTAGTTTGTCAGGAAGTTCATGATCCAGCAGCAGATGTTGTAGGGTAGACCCAGATCCCCCAGTTTTCTCACCAGTCTGCTCCGAATGATAGTGTTAAAAGCCGAACAGAAGTCCAGGAAGAGCAACTTTGTGCAACTCATTCGCTGTTCCACATGTGTCAATGTGGTGTGCAGAGCAGTAGTGATAGCATCCTCTATATACCTGTTGGTTATGTATGCAAACTGGTGGGGGTTGAGTGTGGTTTCGCAAAGCACTTCATGATGATGAGGGTGAGTGCCACTGCCCGGTAGTCATTGAGACTGCTAATGTTGTTCTTTTTTGGCAGAGGGATGATGGTGACGGACTTTAAGCAAGGTGGGATGGAGCACTGGGTGAGGGACTGATTAAAGATGCTGGTAAAAACCCCAGCAGCTGATCTGCACAGTCCCTCTACACTCTCCCTGTCACACTGTCAGGTGCAGCAGCTTTCTGGAGGTTTACTGCCCTAGGAGTCCTCCACACGTTCTGTACAGTGATGGTCTGGCAATGGAGGGATGCTGGCTGCAGTAGGGGCTGGTGAATCAGCCTCAAAATGGGTGAAGAAATAATTGAGCTCCTCTGCCATTGAAGCATCCCCAGAAATTTTGGCAGTTTTGCTGGATCTGAAGTTGGTGATGTAGTTCTAATTTAAAAAACAAACTGTCCAGTCTCCTCTCCATCTTTTCATCCTGGTTCAGCTCTAAGACTTGAAAGCAGTGAAGATGGACTGAAACCAAAAACTCTTCTCTCCAGTTAGTTTTGGCAACACACGCTAAAACTGCAGAAGCTGCACACGTTTTCAGTGGATACAGAGCTTGACATAACTGCTCTACCTTTGCAAGAAGTCAGCTGCCTCTCATGTATATAGCTTTCTGTTAAGCTAGGCTAACCTCAATAATTTCTCAGCCTAATAAACAGATCATTTGCTTTCCCTGCTTCCTTCCAACAAAGTGGTAAACAGTTGATGAAATGGCTTATAAAACACAAATATCAGACTAATGACAGTGAATTAGAAATCTGGCAAGAAATGTTGTTGGGTTTGACATCATGAGCCAAAGAAATAAGATATGGAATGTTTGTAATGTAATGTGAAATAAAATAATTGTGAGTTGATAAGATGGTGACAGAGCGACAGATATTGAAAGAGTTAAAAAAGAATCAACAGAAGTAGAGTTGATCCAATATTTAGTTAGATGAAATCCTTCTAGCTGTTCCCTGAACATTTCATGGAGCAGAAACTAGAAGTGTTGATGGAGCCAAGGAGAAGGAAGTCTGACTCTGATATGAGAATGTGATGTAGTATTCCACTATACACACCTTAGTCTTGTTATGTTGCATGCTTTTAATTGACCTTAATCTGTCCTCTACATTTTCTCTTGCAGTTTGTCGGAGCAGGAGCTGTTCACGGGTCAGTTTGGCGGCCTGGACTCTGGTTTCAATAGCGTGGACAGCGGTAGCAAACGATGGTCTGGCAATGAGGTACGACTATTATTTATACATCATGTCTGTACTACTGTAAGCTTCTGTATACCATAAAATTACACAATGTTTGACAGTATCAATTTATAGATGCTTTAACTAAACAGTCATATAAAGTGAAAGATGAAAAAGAACAATTATAAGATGTAAATATATAATATCAAAAATTCTGTCATTCAGAAAGTATACCAACATGACATCATGTGACCATCAGACTCTCAGCTATACAATTGGGCTAAAGGAGCAGTATTATGTAAAATTGACTTTTTTGACTTTGACTTTTTTGTTATAATGTTATTTCTTCATCAAAAACATATCTGGTGTGTTGCCTTGACTTTTTCATGCATGTTTGAGGAATCCCTTAATCTCCATCGCAACCATTCAGCTGTACCAAACAACTGGGTGGACCTAGCTCCGCCTTGAGATACAGGTCCTTCTCTAAGCTGCAGTTTTCAAGCTTTTGAGCTTCCATCTCATAGAACACCTGTCCCTGTAACTCTCAGACTCAGCTCCTTCAGACTAGCCTACAGCAATTAACAAACACCTGGTGAGCTCATTGTAGGAGCTACTTCTCAGTGTAACGCTGGTAAAAATGTTGTTAAAGGATTCACAGAGGAGCCATGTTGTGATGATCTCCTGGTGGCGGAGTTTCAGAATGAGCTGGTTGTTAAAGAGACAGAGGCCCAATTTCAAGGCATTAAAAGAATTGCCTTGAAATTACCAATTTCAAGGCAAATCTGACTTCAAAGAAAGTCAGATTTCTTTGGAAGTCATATTTGATATACGTATGATTTTTACAAAACCTGAATGTAACATAGCTACTTGAATGTGCTATAAAATGGCACTAAAGTAATGTGTTACTTTAACCTTAAGGGTTGTTTTACCAGCTTCTCACCACTAAGGTCTGGCGCTGTGCTGAAGTAATTTAAAACTATCCAAGAACCAGATCATGTTTCGATTCATGATTTGCTACCATGACAACACCACTCTAAAATCCAGTTGTTCCTAAACTGAAACAGTGATTCTGTGACATGCCTCTGTTTCTAATGTTCTCAGTCAGCAGATGACTTCTCCGAGCGTTCTCTTCAGATGGCAGAGGTCAACCAGAAGCAGAGGCACCTAGAGGAGCAGTATGAAGAAGATGATGAGGCCCTGGAGGCCAACAATGGTGGGAAATCATGGAACCTAAAGTACTTGTGAAGCTGACTAAAGATGTGCTTTAGAAATATATTCATTTTATTTGCTCTTTTTCATATATATTTGCATTGTGAAAAAATAGCTATGGAAAGAACAATCATTTCTCAAAACCTGTCTTGATGACATTTAGTAAAAGCACAAATAGATATGGATAAAGATAGACAATTGTATGTTTATCACATTTTCAGCTGGATATTAAAACACCCCTCAATGAAATCAAATGGAAAACAAGTTCAATAAGACAGCGAAGTTTTAGACTTTATTTTTCTTCCTCCCAGTGAATGGAGCGGCTGAGCAGGTCAGTTTCATCAGCAGCAGTGTGACGGAGGAGATCCGGATAAATCCACCTACACCTCCCCTTGTTACCTCTTCTTCGGTACTGTCAGACACACTGATCAGTTACTGCTGTTTTGCATGTTGGGTCTGGCAAAGAATGGAAAAAAAAAAATTATGGAAAAATATTTGTATTTTCCTACCTTTATCCTCTATCCCACTGTCTAAATTTGTTGTTCTTGCTTGTTATCCTCCATTAAATCTTTTCTTGGCTCCACCCTTTTCATGTCTCTCCTTTTTCCCTTGAATTCTTCCTTCCTTGTACTCCTGTTTCTCTATCTGCTTTTGTCTTTACTGTGTCTCCTCTGTCCATCCTATCTTTGTAAACTTGTTTGTCATCATGTTTGATTAGCTGAGAGTCTCTTGTTTTATAGGAGCAGGATTCATCTTCTCCATCCCAAAACCAGGACACAACATGCAGGTGAGTTTTTCAAAAACATTTCCAAATCTCTCCTAGTCCTTAGCAGTGTAGTGTTTTATATTTTAGTGCTCAGCAGTATCCAACATCAACTACCTTTCCCAAATATTAAAGATTTAATTTTACTGGCAGCAACTGGATGTTCATGATGAAGTCTACTGGTGCATCAAGAAGACATTTTTAGGAGGCTGTATGAAGGAGCAGTCACTGTAAAGTTGGACTTTGCAACATATGGAGTTGACATTTTGAACCATCTGTAATTGTAAGCAGCAGTCTCTGTATGCATCCCCAAAGGGAAAGTAGGTCTTTACTTTAAGTAGTAATTTCCATAGACAGCATATCCCAGAACAGGGAGGTTGACGACTCATTTGCTGTGATACATTCAGCTTTCATGTAATCTGCTGGAAGTTTTGTTTTCTCTCGCTTTCTTGTAACCAGAGTGAATTGCAGACATATCAGGTCATGCTGTAGAAAACAGGCAACATGATCACTGCTCAGTCAGCTGATCAAACTGAAAACTAGTTAATTTCTCTGTTCGGCTTTACAGAAGACCTCAGTATTTCTGTGTCTGCTTTTACAACACTGGATGGTTCACAGGGTAGCAAAATGGCTGTTGGTTGGTTTGACTCTGCACCGAGTCAAACCAACCAAACCCTTTGAGCAACCTGTTCCATTTCTTACCTCTGGTGGCGCTGCACCAAGAACCACTGAAAGGAAACAACATGAAAACCCCTAAAGAAGACACTGAACGTAACTTCTTTCTTAATCAAAAATAAACAAAAATGAGGTGGCGTCAGATTTTAACAGTTGTAGGATTTCTCTTTTGTCTTTGGCAAAAAACCACAAACTGTTTCTCCTGCTGGCGCTAGACTTGTTTGTTTTGGTTGTATTTACCCAGAATGCTCTGTGCTATAGTCTTCTTCCTGCATTTGGAATGGTCTCCAGGATACATTTGAACCACCACACCTGACTGCTTCAACAATTAACCCTGAACTAATTATAAATCTATTCCACTGAGATAACTGTGGAGTCTTTAGGATGCTAAAGAGTTTGCTCATTGGTTTTGTTGCCAGGAGAGGTGCAGGTTTCTGTCGGCTAACAGAGACATAAAGTGGTTGTAATTCTATTCTGTTTTAATATCCTGATTTGCCTTCAGCTCCATCTGTCAGAGGTATCAAATCTCTTCCTTCAGCTGTATTGATGCTCAATCTCCCCACAAACCGGCTGGCACCTCATGAAAATGTGACACACACCAGGCTTTTAATGTTCTAAAAGCTTATGAATTGGCTGCAGAGCTTCCAACAGTCAGACTGGGTCACCAGGGAGGACAAGCCATGCATCCTGCAGCCTGAACTAACGGATGTTCCACATTTTGGCCTTCAACACTTCCTCTGGGACTTCTAAAAATAGGACGCTGGAGTATAGAACAGGGGTTCCAAGCTTTTCTGAGCTGTCTCTGACTGTGAAACAATACTGGAGTTTTTGAAGTGAAAACAGCAAGACGGCTGGTCTCTGAGATAATCACAACTAATAAAACGCTAAAGCTGAATCTATCAGGAGTTTGTGATGAGAACAGATGGAGATGTGAGTTCTAAGTTGTTATAGTGAGGTTAGTGTCCAACATTCAGGTACACCAAAAAACTCATTGATGTCTGGTTTCATTCATGATGTTTAAGAAAAAATCTGTTGGAAGCTGCAGAAGACCTGAGAGTGGAGGTTCACTTTCCAGCAGGACAACCTCCACAAACACACAGCCAGAGATATAATGGAATGATTTAGATTAAAGCATATCCATGTGTTAGAAAGGCATAGTCAAAGTATAAAATAAAATTTAACTGCGAGTCGGATAAAAGAGTTAAAAACCAATTTTTTTGACATGTTCCATCCAGTCTGACTGAGTTACTAAAAACCAGAATGGTGGGGTGATGTGGGGGCCAGGGGTTAAACACAACCCACATAATATGGAGGTCTAAGTCCTCAATCCGGACGTCGCAGGTTCAAGTCTCGGCCTGATGACCGCATGTCTTCCTCTCATTACCCACTTTCCTGTCAATTCACTTTCAAATAAAGACCACTATAAACAATAAAACCTTGGAAAAAAAACATAACTTTCCTTCCACTATTCAATTATACACCTCTTTGTGTATGAGTTATAAAACATCAATAAAAATATACTGAAGTGACATAATGAGGAAAAGCTCCAGGGGTTTGAAAACTTTCACCAGGTGCTGTATGTATCAACTGGTTATTACACAACAGGAACAGTAACTTCTATATTAAATTTAAATGTAATCTACATCAATAAACTGAAAAGAGCTGCAATTAAATGGACTGATTCATTTTAAAAGGAGGTGGGAATGATAGCTAATGTTTGAAAGTTCTAAAAATTCAACCTCAGAAATGTTTTGATTAAAAAAGAAACTGTAAGTGCGCTGACTGCCATTATTCTGTTAGTTAACCTGTGTTAAACCAATGCCTTGTCTCTCAGGTCGAGTCCCCAGACAGAAGGGAATGGCTCCTCCTCGTCCCCTGTGCCCCCCTCCAGCCCCACCCTGGAGGAGCGGAGGAGGCCTGGAACCCTATTCATCTGGCAGGAGCGGGAGCGGCTCCAGCAGCAGAGGGAGAAGGCCAGGTAATTACCTTGTGTTTTATTAATAATGGAGAAACCTGGACTCAGAAATTTTTGAGGGGTTTCTGTTGTCAACATGAATTTAGCATTGAGGAAAAGTTCTAACAATGTTCTAACAAAAGAAGAAATGAGGCCAATGAATGTGTGAACTTGTCCCGTCCATATTAGTGTGTTTCCTTCAGTCAGTAGTACGGTTGCAGCTGCATTCTGTTTCTCCCGCTCTTATTCTTCTGAGCACCCTTAATTCCAACCTCTTTATTTTGCAGTTTGCTGAAGTCATCCGCTAAACCCGGAAGTCATGTGGCCTCTGCACCACAGACAGGAAGCAGCTCATGGTGGGTTGGTTCTGAGCAGAGCAGCAGCAGTGACCCACATCTTTTAGTTCTTCTTCTTGAACTCCACTCCCCTCCACTCATGTAGTTCCTCAGCTCTTGTCAAAATAGGACAGTAGAAAGAATGAGGGTGTGGGAAAAGCTTTTCCACTGTGAATTAATCACGGTGTATGTCTCCCCCTAGTGGTGGCTCACCAGAAAATGGAAGCGCCCACTGCGGCCTGCGTCAGCGATGTGCAGTGAGTTCCATCCCGCTAGTAAAGAGAGCAGAAGGTCACTCTGCTGCTGCTGAAGTGTTTGTTTGTTTGTTTCAGAGTGCTGACCAGATGAGCACCGGGTCTCCATCAGTGCTTCTGCATCGCTCCAGCAGCAGAACAGGTACAGCTGACTCACCTGAACCATCTCAACATGAACCTGAGCAGTGCTCACATTGCAAATATTTCAGCTGGAGTAATCAGTGCGTTTTATAACCTCAGTGGGAACAGGACCAATACAGTAGAGGTGTTTACTTTAGCGCTGCCCACTGATGGAAGAAATTCACATTGCCTCATATTCGCCTCAGCATTCTGAGGACCTTGTAGGTCTCTATAGGAGGTTTTAACAATGTTTTCTTCATCTCCATATAAAACAAGAAATAGTGTCAGATGTTTTATGAAACCATAAGCATATCATTATATTATTAGCTATTAATGACTGAATAGCAGAATTTGGACTGGGTGAAGCTAAAACTATACCCTCTGAGGGTAGAACATGCTTACAGATAAAGCTGTTTTCATCTTAAATGCAAAATGTTTATTTTTTTTGTACAGTTTTGGCTTAATTACTGCTCTGAGTTTTGTTCTTTCAGTAAATGGCCGTTTATACTCCAGTTAATGATTAATCGATTACTAAGCTAGTTGATGATTATTTCAGTTCAATTCATCATGATTAATCCAGTTAATCATTTTATCCCTAACCTAGTTCCAGTTCCTTCATCACTTTATATTGAGGACTTTAATATTAATATAAATTCAATGGATTTTAAAAGTAATAAGACCAGGGGATATTATGCAATTTGCAACCTGGCCTTTTATTAACTTAGAGGTAGTAAAACTCTCCTAATCTCTTAATTTACATAAACTGTATGTTAAAGTTGTCATCGATAAATCGGCTCTTATTAAAGCTGCAGTACAGAACTTTTATAAAGGAAATGCTTTTTTTACATGTTAAAACTCACCATTTCGTGACAGTATGTATTATGAGACAGATAATCTCCATCTCCTGCCGGAGCTGTTATTGCCATTTGAAGAAATTCACCACCCCCAACCAAACACTACCAATCAGAGCCAGGAGGAAGCTCTCAGTGCTGGCTGCTAAATGTGCTAATGGTGGAGAAACAGGATCACCATTAGCACCTAATGTCGATTTTTTTCGTCATAATGCGACCTGTATCTGATCTTTTTATGACAGTCTAAACAACATAGGTCGGATTCTTTCTGAATGCAACCCAGGCCACTTGAGTATTTGATACGTATCTGATTCATATGTGACCTAACGGCCGCATTTATCCAATCTGAACATCACTGATACTCAACAAATGTCACTATTCTGCGTTCTGATACACGCAAGCGGGAAGAAAAACAACTACCATGAAGGTAATATGCTCGCTCCGGTTGGACAACAACTTTAAATGTGGAAGTTGTGCTCCACTGTGACCATCCATGTTTACTTCTGCAAACACTGAGCACTCCTTTTTATGTCGGTTGGCAAAACACTGAGAACGGTGATGTTGTGGTGCTCTCTACTGCGCATGCAGGACACTTTCAGCCAAACGTTTACCTGTGTGAACGTTTGCCTGTTCACACAGGCAAACACATACAGGTCGCATATATTTGGAACGGCCACGGCAAAAAATTTTATTTGACAAAAAGTCGTAATTGGGTCACTTCAGGCTGCAGTGTGAACACAGCCTTACTGTTGCAGAAAAACTATTTATCCACTCTCATCGGTGGCTATGCTAACTAGCCTGAACATTTGTTGCAGGATCTGCTGACGGAAAAGCCGTAGCAGTGAATGGGGGTGGGCGTGCGTGGGTGGAAGGGTGTGAGCAGCGCCACAGAAGATTGTGATTGACAGCACTAGGACCCACCTCCTGACTCTGATTGACTGTTTCTAGTTAGCATTGGGAGAAGGCAGAGGAGCTAAATTTTTTCCAGATTATCTGTTTCATACAATACTGTCTTGACATAATTTCAACAAATATGAAAAAAAAAAAATTTTTATAAAGGTTACGTACTGTTTCTTTAAAATATTTCTCCACTTCAGTTGTCAGAAATGAGATTTAACCTGAAATGTCAATCTTTATATGACACATCATACAGTGCAGGGAAGTAATTTTGTGATTCTGATAATAAACAGTTTTTATTTTCTTTCCCAACATTGTACAACTAACATGTGCATAGTTGTGCACAACATCAATTGGTGTTAACTAAACAGTGAGGGAGTCCCACAATCAGAAGAATCTATGTTGTTAAGCCATACATTTCCCTGATTATTATCTCACCTTAAGCCGTATCTCACCTTAATTTCATTAATGTTTAACTCTTTTGCTGTACTAAAACTTCTTGACACACCAAATATTTTACTCAGATTTATCTGTAAAATAACCTCTGCATCATTTGTAAAATAATCAAATTAGACGAACAATAAAATAAAATGGGACGACCCCATCAGAGACAATTCCAGCAATCAACAGCTGTTTGCACCCTTTATCCATCGCGTGTGATGTAACATTGCGAGATATCTTCATTCCTCCATGACATAAGCTAAAATCATACTAAAAGCTAGCTGTAACCATTCCACGTTAGACACTATCTATCTTGCTTTAGTCACTTTTAGCTCTTCTATTAATGAAATGGCATTTTCAGGGACCCCGTGATAACGGAAAAACCTGGCTTAAATTTAATGTCCTTCCAGACAGTTTGTTGTCCACCTACACAACTTGCATCTTGGTGATTGAAGCTGGTTCATCCCAGGTACCCATCTGCTTTCAAATTTGAATTTTAAAGCAAATTCTATCAGAATCTGATAGAATCTCAAAATTCTGAGACGCTGATAGAGAAAAGTTAGAATTCTGAGATTGAAGTCAGAATTCTTTTTTTTTTTTCAGTGACCCTAATCATCTTCTACAGATGAAGTCTGCGTTCTGTCTGAGAACAGATACATATACCAGTGATACTCCAAAGGTTTCTGTTTTTCCTTCTCTAGCCCACAGAGTGGGCTCAGCTGTGTGTTAACATTTTAAAAAAAAAAGATTGAGCTCCAAGTTTAATCTGAGACGGAAAGGTCTGCATGAAATGTGGTCCACTCAGCCTGGTGGCAGGGAGGTAAATCACTGAGTGTGAAAGAAGGAATCCCAGAGTTCAGCAGTGCTGCAGGCAGTTCCCAAAGCATCAGTCAGTCAGTTAAACAGAGTGAAGATCAGCAGACACAGAGGATGTCTTTAGATGGCATTAGAGGTGTTACTTCAGTCTGATGGCTTCCTTGTGCAGTCTGTGGGATCAGTGTTTCTAGAGCTGCTTATAAAGAGCAGTTTTCAGTTGAAGTGAGCCTTCATGTTCAGGTACATCTGGAAAATGGGGAGTAATGTGGAAAAGTTCAGTGTTTTTTGTCACTCATGATGCAGCAGTGTCTGCAGATGGGGACATGTTGCCATGCTGTCCAACATATTTGGAACAATGACCTATGTGTTTGAATCAGATGTGCTGTCCTCTCCGAAGACCTCCTCTCCTCCTGGTCAGGTTCAGAAGCCCAACAGTTTCCTGTTTCGCACGTCTTCTCGGAGCAATGTCAAACCCACAGGTAAACACACACACGCACACCCTCCCCAGCTCTGTTCCTTCTACAGCTCCATTAAACTCCTCTTGCTTTGCTTCTGGTTAGGGACCACGTTTACTCTGGGAGAGTCTGGCAGGAGTGAATCTCGCACCACTCTGCGTTCACCAAAGGAGGAGAGAAAAGACCTCACACAACTACGCAAGGTAAGCCCTGCTGTAGCGCCACTTCCACTTCTTTGTCATGTCTTCATTTCAGACTGGTGGGTTACTGAAGATGTCTTCACAGCTGAACTTAACAGCAAGTCATGGAGCCCTTGTAAGGGACATCCTCATTCCTGATGCTAATCTGAGACGGACACCAAGTTCTAGTCTGATGCTTCAATAAAGTTAAAGGTTCAATATAATGTAAAATCATGTTATAATGTCATTTCCCTCATCTAAAACATACCTGGAGTGTTGCCTTGATTCTTTCATGTATGTTTGAGAAATCCCTTGGTCTTCATGGCAGCCATTCAGCTGTGCAAAACGGCTGGATGAACCTAGTCCCACCTTCAAGGCGCAGCTCCTCCTCAGAGCTGTAGTTTCCAAGCTAACGCTTCCCAGAACATGACTCCCCCACTCACCTAATTTCTGCTGGCTAGTCTGAAGGAGTAAACATCTGGTGGAACTGTGCATCTGCTGAGCTCATTATAGGAGCTACTTCTCAGTGGTAAAGATGTTGTTAAAGGGTTAATATAGGAGTCATGTTGTGATGACTTCCTGAAGGAGGAGTTTCAGAAAGAGCAGGGGTTTTTAAAAAGGCAGAGGCCCAATTTCAAGGCGTTAAATCGGAAGTAAAATGTATGTTATGTCATATTTGATATAAGTATATAGCATTG
>CAEGAE010077543.1:0-40000 GCA_903067095.1 Girardinus metallicus
TTTTCTGGATTTTTGTTTTAGATTCCATCACTCACAGTTGAAGAGTACCTATGATAAAAATTACAGTCTTCTACAAGCTTTGCAAGTGGGAAAACCTGAGAAATCAACAGTGTATCAAATACTTGTTCTCCCCACTGTAAATAACCATATAGTTATTAAAAAGTGTTGATGTCTGTCTGCTTCAGGATTCATGACCTCTGATAACGGGCGATTTGTCAAGCTTCTTGGGGTTGTAAATCAATATTTCAGTAAAACACAAGGTTTTATTGGGAAAGCAGCTTCTGGCCAGCACATGCTGCTTTGGAAATGAAGCGACTTGGGTTGTAGTTTCTCAATGACTTGAACAAGTTTACTTTCTAAAAAATAATCTTAAAAACAAGTGTCATCAAATACATTACAGCCAAATAGGATTTGAATTCATGTTACTGAAACAGCTAACATAATTGTAGTCCAGGCATTCTTTACAATGTGCTTATTGTGTTCTGTGATACTGTCCTGCCCTGTTATATCTATTTGTACAATAATTTCAATTTTGTGCACGCTTTTATTGCGCTGAGGTTTTCTGACATATCATAAAGCCTTTGGCTACTAACTTATTTTCCGTCTATCTTTGTAACACTATACCTGTCTGCCAAAGCAAGGTCCCATAAACTTATCGTTGGGAAAACCGCTGTGAAGCATGGTGTCAGTCGTTGCTCAAGCATGTCCAAGAATGCTTTTGATTGTTCGTTATAAACAACAGGAATTTTTTGATAAACATCTTGCAAAACTGCTGGATCTGGTATAATTAAAAAATGTCCTGAGGATCGTTTGAAAACATAGTGCATGTGTTTAAACTCTAGATCTACATAGAGCCTTTGGTATTTGTTATTGCTTTTAAAAAATATAGATGTGATAGGCTTATTTTTTCTACCCTTCATTTTAAAATTATTTTAACCTTTTAAAAGCTCTTCTAGTTTCTTTTAAAGAGACAGGAAATTAGTGGGGGCTGTTGTGGTGGGAGCTGGTCACACTCGCAGTAATATCACAAAAAAAAAAATAAAAATCTTCCAGAAAAATATCAATGACTTGATACAAATTGAATTCACAAGAAAGCTCAGCCACAAATAGATAATTTTCTACCAACTACTATTATATGATCAACTGAACTAGACAGTATTTGTGGGACCAAATTGGTCTGTGTGTAATTGAAAGTGGCTTTTAGGTTAGGTTGGATTGAGTATAACTGGATGTGTACTGAATTGGGTTTTCCCCATTATTGTCTCAGGATGACTGATTTGTTGTGAAGTGGCTGTATGAAAATAATCACAACTTAACTGAATTATCTAAACATTATAAGTAATGTTTATGTAGTAGTACTATTAGAGAAATGTATTGTCCTCATGGAGCAACTGGATTATAAGTCATATTAACTGATACTGCATTTCCACTGTTGACACTGAAAAAATGACCCAATTGCTGCTATTGTTTCTGCTTCAGTTAAACACTATCACATAGCAGTCACACTAATTTAATTCAAATTTCTCCGTTCTTCTTCACTTGATTTTCAGTTGTTCTAAATGTAACATCTCCCAAGCTTTATACACATTCTTCAACTTGGTGTGATACATGATCTGACCTAATCTGGACTATTTTCATAACTTCAACCTGATGTCACTGGGTATGGTATAGAGCCTCCAGCAGTTATCTTGTAGTCGTCTTCACTGGGTGCCAGATAACAGTTGCTTATGATCTGGGATCAGTCTGAACATCTCATATTTTCTGCTACTTAGTTTGGTGTTTCATTGCAAGCAGCTGCAGGAACAAAGAACACTGTCTTCAAAGGGAGCTGGATGTGGGCCACCTGAGTGATTTTCGCCTGTAAACATTGGTTTGAATCATCATGTTGTATCTTCGCACGAATGATTCAGTTGTTGATATGTTTCCTCTTTTTCTTTGTTCTTGAAAAATCATTTTGGAGAACTTACTTGCAAGCTTTTTTTTTTTTAGTGATGACCATCTTTTTAGGAAAACAGAAACCTTACCACCGGTGTCCCTTTCACTAATGCGTCAAAAGCTGTTCTTTTGGCACCTGCGGATTTTTGATTCCCAGCTGCGACACCTTGGCAGCTCTTCTCCTGTTTGTAATATCATCTCTTGCCAGGCTTTCAGTTAATCCTTTTACACATCCTTTCGTTAAATAAAGGTTAATATAAAAGAAAGTGTGCACTTCCAGAATGCTGGGGAACAAACACATGCACTCACACACCATCCATCATGATCATGGATGTGTCCTGATAGGTCAGAGTGGGAGGACAAACCGTTAGAGCATGAATACCATCTGCTCTGTGTCAAGGTCCACCCTTGCGCCCCAGTGTGTTTCCATAAATGTGTTTTAAGGAGACAGGCATGTAAAATTGTCTTAAAATTCCCTTTTTTTCCTCAAGTGTTATTGAATAACCTGAACATTACGGGCTACGTGGACTCGGCTCATACTGAGCTGCATTTTAAACTGGTCTCCCCAATTCTTCCTCATAAATTAACAGGTTAGACCCGCATTGACAGTTACTCCACAAGCTATCACACCTGTCATTACAGCTTCCTCCTAGCTGGGCTGAAATGCTGTTACGACATTAACTGACTCCCGCCAGCAGGTGTTTCTGCTTGATTACAGGTGTAATTCTTTGTGCTTTTATCTGAAAATGTGAAATGAGGTGAAGTTATCATTGACCCAGTTGTTCAGACCAGGCAACCCCTATTTATGTTTGGTCAAAAATTCTGCTGTACAGAAAAAAAAGCCACTTCGACATATTTTGGATCCATATACAAAATTGCCTAAAAGTGAACAAAGTATTGGCAATAAATTAAAACCTTTCTGAGAGAATTAAAAAAAATTTTGTCTTGTAAAAGTATTCATACTGCTTGAATTTTTTCACATTTGCCTTATTGCAAGCACACATATTTCATTGGGAATTTTTGTGGTAGACCAATGCAAAGTAATGGATGACAGTAGAAAAACATTGACTGACAGAGAGTTTTGGAGTACGTCCATCAGCTTTATGCATACAGGTACATCCTTTGCAGAATAGCTCAGTTGGATTGGATGGAGATTGTAGGCACAGAATTTTGTTTGGATCTCCAACAGCTTTATCCCTAACCTGCCTGATGTATTTCTTGGTCTTTATGCTGCCTACTTACTATTCTTCTCTAGGGGTGTTTCAACACCTGATAGTCCAGTGGACTGGTTAGATTGGGGAACAAAATTGCAACATTTGTTACATTTTCAGCTGGTGTGGTTCGCTTTCACACTGCGTCAAATCATTTTTTTGTTTGACACCCACCCCCTCGTGGTGGTGCTGCACCAAGAACCATTGAAGGAAAAGACGTGGAATCCTCTGAAGAAGACACTGAGTGCAACTTCCTTCTTCACGACATGTAAATGAAAATGGAGAGGCATCGGATTTTAGCAGTTGTAGGATTTCTCTTTTGTCTTTGGTACAAGACCATGAGCCATTTCTGCTGCTACTGTTAGACCTATGTGTTTGGTTTGGTTTTATTTACTTCCTGCTTTTGGAGCGGTGTCCGATCTGCTTGGATCCACATATGAACCACACCAGAGGTATCTACAACCAAAAAGATACCTAGGTTTTTAGGTTGACCAGAGTTCACTGATTTGATCCACATCAGAGTTCGATTGCTTGTTCATACATTCCCAAACAAACCAGACTTTTTAGGCAAGCAAACCAGAGTTTGATTGAAGTAGACTAAACAGGGCTGGTGTGAATGCATGCTAACAGACCTGAGAGGCCTTCACAGACAATACTGGGATTAAATTACATGTAGATTTAAACTTCCTACTAGGTTGGTGACTTTATTTAATTTTACTTTTATTTAGGGGTATCAGAGTAAAGAGGGTTGATTTTTTATTAAAGTTTTTCTTAGAGGTGTGCTGATCAATTGGCCATTGATCATAATCGGCCGATTTGCGTGAAAAGGTTTATGATCGGTGATCGCCAATCACTGTCTCTTGTTGCCGATCATCAAAAGCGATCACATTTGTCTCACTTTGCAGCCGCAGGTAATGAATGATCGGTATCGGAATCGGCAGCAAAAAACCTGATCGGAGCATCCCTAGTTTTTCTAAAACCTTGGGTCATTTTCTTTCCTCTCTCAAAAATATGTGGTAAACTATATTGGTTTAGAACATAAAATCCCAATAAAGTACTAGGTTTGTGTTATTAAAGAGGCACAATATGAAAAGGAGATTTAAAAGCTTTTCCAAGGTACTGTATGAATCAGTAGCATAGCAGTAATGAATAAGCACCCCAGGCATATGCAAATCACAATGTATTACTTTTGTTTAAACAGCATTTGTCTGTCTAATCAGGCAGTTTGAGGGTACCAGGACGAATCATGTGGGCGAAAGACAGCATCTGTACAGAGAGAACAGAAAACTACATTTTATTTGGTAATTATGTGAGGCAGTGCATGTTTATGTGTCACTGTGGTTCATTGGAGATGTGTATAAAACGTTTCTTTGCGGGGAATCAAAATCTTACCTGGCAGGTATGGACTTCTCAGTTCTGGCTAATCTGGCTACACCCTGGTGAAGTTTTCTTTTATTAAAATTGTGGCCGCTGTGCTGTGGTGAATATTTGAAATGTGGTTAAACCAGCTGCTTGGTGTGCAGTTAACTCAGTTTTATAGATATGTGTTATGCCAATGTGTTAGACAGAGTGCAGGTGTACAAGATGAAATGGCATTATATAATCGGTGGTGCAGTCCCTTCCCCCTCACTCTGTCTGATGAATTTTCTTCCCTCGAGGATCTTATCCATAAGTCGCTATTAATGACGGTGTCAAGAGGTCAGATGTACAGAAACGGAGGGACACACAATGCTCTCTGAAATGAAGCTCTGCTTTATGGGTTTTGTTGAGGTATAAGACATTTGATAGGTGGGCAGTCGGTCAATTGAGCCTCTCTTGTTCTTTCTGTCCACTCAATTTCTCTCAAGGTGTTGCTTACAATCACAGTCTTACTCTTATGGAAACAGTTAAATTTCTGACTTGTAGTCCTGCATGTAGCCACCTGAAAAAGTATTGCATTTAACTGGTTTGACTATCAGACTATCTCTGTCTCAGCACAGGCTAAGAACCAGACTCCATCTTTCTTTCTCTCTGCTCCTCTCTGCTGCTAGATATGTTTGACCGGAGTAAATATAGCCTGTTGGTTTTAGCTAGAGGATAAACACAGATGTTGAGGACGCTTTGCCTTGCCACAGGTTGGCCAGTTTCCTACCAGCGGTTAGCGCTGGTAGGAACACATCGAGAAGAGAAGCCTCATCGTCCATCCGCACACCCTTTAACAGTGTTACTGAAGTTAACGCTAAGCTTTTAACAAGATTAGACATACACTTGGTTACAAAGTAATGCCTTGACAACATGGTGTATGTAAACTGATTTCACCAGGCCTGTGGTGGCATCTGTTTAGGTGTTTTTATTAGTGGAAGCTTTGCTGATATCCACCGAAGAAAGCATACGTACTGTTTGTTTTCTGAATGCTTCAAAAACAAACTGCTGGTTGATGCATTTATAGACCAAAAATGATGGTAGTTCTTAATACTCATGCTCTTAATTAACAGAAGATTTACATGAACTTTTGATCGTCCGATCTCCAATCACCTAACCCAGGGAAAATTGACCAAAATCTATACTCCACTTGATTTTTGCTTTGTGTTTTCTTTTCACCAGTATCTTTATATTGGACATTGTTGTCTCCAAAGTAAGGATGCAAAACTGTTGGCTTCAAGATGTCTAATTGTTCTCATGTCCTTTCATTCCCTTTCTGTTGCTAAAGAGTCCATCTGCATGTTGTTTTCTGGAGAAAGTTTTCTTGTAGGATTTTACAGTCAAAGTTAAGGATCTTCTCAATTTAGCGTCTTCGTATGCGATGTGAAGTAGCCATTTGCTTCTTTCAAATATGCAGCTTATTGGCTAAAACCAATGGGGGGGTTTCTTCAATTATTTCAACTACTATATTTTGCAAAAAACGAAAATCACAATTTTCTCAAAATGTATGATTAAATTTTTTATTATTTTTTTTTTTTAATCTTTTTATTTTCTCCGTTTCTGCTCTGGTGACTTGTTTCTGGTTTCGCCGTGGCGCAACACATATAATTACACTAGTATTCTTAGATGTTGTTTTGGCCCCTTTTTAATTCTACTCTTCCATATGTGCCTCTTTATAAAACACTGTTATGTTATTGTGTGGAACAATTGGTTAGGATACTTGAAATGATTTAAGTCTTCAGCCTTGTTACGTCAGTGAACAAACTTTTCCCCATAAAATGCTCAGACGTGCATCCCTTGCTCATGGCTCTTAGAAAGACAGCTGCCACCTTTCTGGGTTATGTTTCTGTTCAAACAGCCTGCTTGTTTTGGGTCTTGGAGGATTTGTCTGGTGTTTTAAGAGGAAGTGTGTGTTGTTACACCTGCTTCATAGTCGTCCCCAATTGAGATTTTACTCATGGGAATAACAGGTGTTGTGTTTCCACAAAGAGCTCTATCATGCACTAGTATGGGAGAAATGCTCTGCAAACAGGAAATCCTTCCTGGCAGGATAAAGAAGCAGCTGATTCTATTTCCATCTGTTTATTATGGACTGAGAGAATTAAATTAACCCACTTTCACACGTTTAGGCATGAGCTTGACCATCACAAACACTTCTCAAGTTTAGCTGTCAGATTTACTGCTATTTCCCGTTCTTGTCCTGCTAACCACATGCATGCAAGACCCTAAAGGGACGTGTCTGACTGATTTGAGTGCACAAGAGACATAACATGCTGTAGTATATATACACTTTGAGACTTTGAAAATTGCTCAAATGTATGCATGTTCAGAATGGTGGCGAAGACTCTTGTCCGTTTTGCTGCCTTTATGTTAATAAATTACAAATAGGCCTGTCACAATAACACATTTTACTGGACGATAAATTGTACCAAAAGTTATTACAATAAATGATAATTTTGTTGTTTTGAGACCATTTTCAAGTAATGCAATGGTAATGACAACATGATGCAAAAATTGTCAAAGGTCAATAAACTTTAAATTCTACTGAACTTTTAACACGGAACTGGAAGACATTTTAAATATCTAAACTAAACAAGACAACAAATAAAGTGAATTATGAAGTCTCTGTAAACAAAATTTTCCCTTTTAAAAAGGGATAAATGAGGCCAAACTGAAGAATTTAGTTATCCAGTTTTGTTAGAAAAAGAGGGAAAAGAGAATATGATATATCACGCAAATGGAAATTATTGAGCTCATTTGAATTTATGATATGATTAATTGATTTGTTGCATATTGTGACAGGCCTAATTTCAAATAGGCGTGGGCTCGTTACTGGTATGAAGGTGTATATAACTGTTTTTAACATTATGGGTTTTAGAACGAGTTCAGCTTTGCTTAATACATTTCAAAGGTTTAAGGAACAGAACTGATCTGGCCTTTCCTGACTGATACTAACTTTTGGTTTCCTTTCTGACTTGATGATTCCAATCTTGGTAGACACGCTTTTGTTTCTTTTTTGACGTATATAAAGCTAAAATAGAATAAATATGATACGGGTTTTTAATAGAGACAGCATTTTTAAAAGACTGAATGGTTATCCCTATTCTAATTTAAGCAGCTGTTTGTTTTGATTGTGCATAAAATCTAACTCAATAACATTAAAACTATAATAATAAATATTGTTTTTTTTTTTTTTTACGTCAGTAGGGATACTTGTATTTATTTTTTTAATAAACGCAGTTATGCCATTTTTTTTAAATTTAATTTAGGCAGGATATACCATGTAACTATGTTTACTGGAAATTATAGTACCATGACAATCGTACTGGACAGACAAAACCAAGTTAAAGACTCAAAAAAAAGTAAAAACCTCTCAGCCAGAAATAAACATTAAACTTGTTCTAAATGAGCAGTCAAAACAAGTAGCGAGTGGGAAAGTTTAAAAGCCCATCATCTCAGGGGAAAATTACTAAATAAACATAACACTGTAATTATTCAGCCCACTAAACACACTCTTAAAACGGCAAGTTTTCGGTGAGTGTAGCTCACGCTTTTATCTGTGTTTCTAATTGACCATGTTTGCTGGCATTTTTCATTGCTTCCCTCACTGCCTACCGGAGAGGTCAAGTCGTCAGTCAGGAAGCGAGCGCGTTCCATAGTATGCGCGTTTGTCAGAGATGAGTGTTGATGTGAGTCATTAAGCATCAGGGAAAGAAGCGGCCTTACACCGCTGTCCACATCTGTCACGAACACGGAGACAATTGACCAGTTCACTGGAGATGAGTAATCTCCCTCTTTTCAAGATCAGAAAAATGTCAGCAGACTTCAGGGCGCAGCTGAAATCCTGAAGGTTTTCTTTGTCCATGCATTGTTGAAATACTTGCTGAGCTCATTGTAGTTTCCGGTGAGGAACCATGCCTTCATCAGCATGTTGAAAGTATAGGGCGTAACACCGGCGGAAAACTTGTGGATGGATTTACATGTTTTCACTTTCTTCTCCTACGACAGGACTACTTGCTTTTACGAACATGTTCATCTCTCTAACAATTATTTACGTGTTCCAGCCTCCTCTAGTGTATTTAAAGTAAATATTTTCTTCATTTTGATACATGTATGCTTGAGCCAACATGCATTCCTGCAAGCATACTGGATGTTCATGCATGTAAGGTCTCCCTTGAGTGCTTCCCTCTGTCTTAAAATGTCAAGTTATTAGTGCTTACTGTAGGCGCATTGTTTTAATGCTAATTGAGTGTAGCATGTGGTCATTCCACAAATACCTCCTCCCCAGTTTATTATGGTGCTGTATCAAAATATGTGTTGTTCTTTTTCCTTCCCGTGCTCATTTCCAAATCAGATTTGGAGGGAGGCTATTTAGCGGGTTATTTCCAGACGAGTTCATTTGATCTGGTCTGCTCAGAGATGGTCTGGAATGCTAATTTGTTTATGACGCTGATGAGACCGAGCGGGGGAGATAGTAGGTTAGTTCTGAGAGCAACATAAGGGGATTTCTTACAAAGAACAAATGCGGAGCTGTTTGTTTTTAAGTGTGTTATTTTATTCTATATGTGTAACTGCTATGGCTTAAAACAGAAAAACAGCAATTACGTCTATTGTTGGTTCAGTAATATATTGTAGGTTATTGTGGCTACAATAATTTTGTCCAGTAGATTCATTGATTTATTTCAGTTTTTTATTATTTAGAAAAAGATGCATGTGGAGCATAGCTTTCACACGCTGAGATTTGTTGGAAAGTTGATCTTCAAGCCAACTGCCTAAAAGTGCAATAATGACTGTTTTACTGTGACATCAAGCGACCCAAGGTGTTAAAAACCTTGAAGAGGTCAGTAGAACGTGGCTGCACAGTCCACAGTGAGTGCTAAATACTCCTATGTCTCAGGGGCCTGATGTCTACAGCATCAGTTGTTGGCTTTAACAAATTGCTGAAGCAGCAGTTTTTTTTCCCAATAAACTGTTTGTGCTCTCCCCTCCTTCTCCCCCCACATGTTTTCTGTCTAACGTTTATGCAGCGTGGCTTGTTAACCGTTTGTAGGCGGCGGCCAAGGAGCAGAGGAGGGCAGAAGGAAGCGACAGAGGTTTGGGTGTTTCTTCACAGACCTTAGAGGCTGTTATCATCGTGGGAGACGGATGGGCTGATAACTCACAGGGAGTGAAACGGCCTAATGAGACGAGGGAGAGGAGCGCAGATACAGGGAAGGGCTGAAAGGGAGGTTTGTTGGAAGAAGAAAGCCTGCTCATGTTCTCCCATTTCCTCCAGTACCTCCTTCAATTCATCCTGCCGTTTTCTCCCTCCTCCCTAGCCTCCCTGATTGACCTCTGCAGCTGAGCTCTGATTAAAAGAGCTCTCGTTCGCCGTGTCAGGCGAGGCTTCACGTGTGAAATAGTAATGATGACCAAAAAAAAACCCCAAAAAAACAAAACAAATTAGAAAGTGAGCAACTATTTAGAAAGATGTGATGCGTCACCCCCCGAGAGAGAGACGAGAGCTTTGGAGATGGAGGGAGGTTGCACTACATGCGAGTCTGTGGAGGAAATCAACGTGGTTGTCTCTGGAGAGGAAGTGTGTGGATGATCTCTTCTTGCTTTAATGAATGGGATTCAGAGAAGAAGCACAAAAACACAGGAGAGGATGGGGACGGAGAATATTTAGTCTCTGTGGGTCAGCTGCCTGGTGACTGAATGTGTTTGTAAGGTCGCTGTTATCAACCATCGCTGAAACCGACTTGACCCACTTTGCTGCCTAAAGGCGAGCGCCCTCGACACCTCTCTTCCTCCCTGTTCCAGACATGCACTTAGACAACCAGACATGAACTCTGCTTCTCTCAACTGAAAACATCCCTATGCACACATGGGTGCATCCATTAAAGCACATCCTGCTTATAACTACTTTCTCCTTTGATACATCAGGATATTTTGATTTGGGGCTAGACAATAAATCAGTAACAATATATGTAGCGATAGACATGTGGTCAGTATCAGTAGATAATATTGTTATTGATATATGTTTGATAGAGTTTTCGATATATTGAATATCCACTGAACTCCCACCTGGAATTGCACAGCATTCTGGGAGATTTAAGCAAAGACTTTAGCCGTTCAACTTCTCATGGCCAGCTAAGCTAGGTGAGTGGCATCAACTAACTCACTTGCTCATCGGTTACCTAGCAACAACCTGTTGAGTAACTTGCGCAAACAGCGGCAATTTAGGGTTTCACCACTGTGCCTCATAAGTGTTTAAAATTAATATAAAAAACAGCGTGGAGTGAGAACTGGATAAAAGAGAAAAAGTTACGCCATCGGTTTGGCATTATTCCAAATATTTAAAATCAAAAAGCTAATTAATAAGTATCAATATCGACTGATAAGAAACGTTATATTGTGATTATGTTTTTCAGCCATCTCCACCACAACTATTAAGTGTTTTTTTTTCCTTCAGTGTTGTTTAAAATTAAGATAACAAACCAAAAAATGATGCCTGCATGGTTTTAGAATCAGCAACTTTATCATGAGAAGAGATTACACAAATTTCCCTGCATGACTAAATTCCTTTAAACACTCTCCATCTCCTCCCTTTACCTTTTGTCCAACTTTTCTGCTCTAAATATTAAGCCATTAGTCAAATCTTTTCATTACAGACCATATAGCTGCATGACTGGAAAACAAATGGGCCTCTGTGAATACATGTGCAGCACTGTGTGTATGCAGGACCACACCTTGGAGTCACACTGCAGCTTAAACCAAACACACGGAGAAAGGGAAATGAATGAAGTTTCGTCTTATTTGTACTTTGCACTTTTCTGATTACTTAAGATCACAAGGTGAAGAGCTGGGGCCGTGGCCGCCACACTCTCCCTCCATGCTGCTGTGGCTCTTTCAGCTGGAGCTTGATTTTAGAGATGTGGTGATAATGCCTCTCTGCTGGATCACACAGATCGTTCACTCAGCTGTTTTTACTGGCCAGATTCCACTACAAAGATGCCGCTTTCAGTCCAGATGCCTGAGATAGCTTTGAGGGGCGAAGACCTTTGTCGGCATATACGACTTCCTCTCGCCTCGGTTGTTTGATCATGAGTTGCTTCGGCAGGAGAACTACACCCATTACTGACAGCTACAGTTGCCTTGCTAATATTTTGTACACCTTGAACTTTTGTCACAGAACAACTACAATATATTACAGTGGGGCTTTTACTTGGTAGACCAACACAACTTGGCAAGTTGATCTAGGGAGTCAGTTGGATGGAGTTTCCCTGCAGTAGATGGTAGATTACAATGTCCACAGATGGAAAAAAAAAAGGAACAGTAAGAAAAAAAGAGGATTTATTCCAACCAATTTCTTTTCATATTTATCAAGGTTGTCGCCATTACGTGACTTTCGAGTATTACGCAGCCTATTTCTAGATGTTGAGGACTGGCTGACGTACCTCAAAGGAATTCCAGCTGAGTATTTTGATTAGAGAGGACTGAATACATATGCATGCCACATTTTTTAAGAAAAAAATCTTGAAAAGACAGGATCCTCTTTCTTCCACTTGACAGTCGTACTTCATTTATGTTTGTCTGTCATCGTAAATCCCCAAAACATGCACTGAAGTTTGTGCTTGTAACGTGTTTTGGTTTCCAAAGAGTGAATTGGATGATCTCTGTATTCAGAAGTCTTTGAATTAAAGGTGAGAACAGGCCTCTGTGTGCTGTGCTCTTTGCAAACGCACAATTACATGTGGCAGCATTTTTGCAGCCACCTGGGCCTCATAAAGATGCAAAACAATATGAAGCACGGGTTGCTTATGTTGCACAAGACTTTGCTTGGTTGCTTGGCCGTGATGGAGAAAGACACTTTTGATAAAAAATTCACCAATGCTTTTTGATTCTTCTGTCTTCTAAGGTAAAGATTACTGCAGACGATAAGATAGGTCCATTCGTGTCTGAGGTCTGATAGACCTTTACTAAGACCCTGTCTGCATTTAACCTGACCAGTTGTACATTTGTGCAGCTTAAGGACACACAAACACTCTTCCACCAGGAGCCACACCTTTCTCAGGTAATCCTATTTCAGGAAGGACAAACCCCTCTTTATAATTCCCTCTGAATAGACTCTGCTCACCTGTACTCACCACCTGCCTCTCCTTTGCAAACATTTGCGTGCTGACTTTTGTGCAACGTTAACAATCTCTTCCTTTTGTTTTTGTTGTTTTTTGTTTATTTAAGTCCTGTGTCGGATGTCGGTGCCCCAGTCAGTCAGAAGGATATAAGAATCGGACAGTTTTAACTTGATTAACTTTGATCAAGGACTAACAAGTCAAATATGATAAGCCTTTAATTAGATGTAAGTGCTACAGCTGAAAATGTACCAAAAAGAAGGGCTAGGTGAAATGTCCAATTTTTTTTCACACCTGATCCAATTTATGATTTTAAATTATTTTTTTCTTGTTTTCTCTCTTAAAATAAAATTCAGAAAGTGGCTTTTATTTCAAACATCCCGTGTGAGTTGTAAGACAGAGTGTCAGGGACAGGCTATGAGAATTTATCTTTAATTACCAGAATATAGTCATAATGTTAGCAGGATGAAGATGCAGTTTCACCAGAAGGGCGTTTTAAAATTACGAGAAAAGTTGTTTTAATGAAAAGAACAATTGGAAAATTATTTTTTTTATTTTTTGTGTTGGAGTTCTCAAAGTTACTACCTCATTCTCCTAAGATTAAGACTTTCTTTTGCCAATATTGTGACATCATTCTCGTATTATTTCAACTTTGCCGTACAACTTGTAATATTACGACTTTATTCTCATAATTAATAAAGAAAAAAAAAATCTTATTCTGACCCTGAAATGACCTTAAAATAAAGAGTAGCTGTAAAATACGTTTGTCAAACAAGATGGCCGCCTAGGGGATGCTGACGTCACTTTGGACTGTGGAAAACCGAAAAACATTGGAGAAAAGAAAAAAATCCAGATTTCCCAAAAAACAAAAATTCAGTAAGTTGATCAAATTTACTGAATCAAAACAACAGTACAGCTTTGTGTGGCGTGTGATCCAGCATGTTTCCTCCTCTCTTCTGGTTCTGGATAGTCTTCATATATCGCCTAATAAACTGACCGCACCAGCAGTTGTTTGCAAGCAATCCCACATTTTCACAGGGGCCAATTTTTTTTTTTCTTTGCTTCATACTGGAGTTCTGGTAATCTTTAACACTAACCCAAACAAAGCAGATTATCGTCGAAAACAAACTCTGATCTGTTTACAGTCCATGAAACTGCTCTGGTGTGCTAGCACCCGTATTTATGTTTGGCATCTCCCTGTCAGGTTCCTGTATGCCGTGTGTTTATGTCCAATCAAAATATGTTAGTAGGTCAGTAGATTTCCTTGGATGAAATCTAATCGTTGTAAACTGGAGTGCTCAAAGTGAACCCGATTCTTCCCCCGTACAAAAGCTGTTGATCTTAGACTCCTCTCTTTAGAAGGATCAGCCCTCTGGCGAGAGGGAGTAGCCATGATTTAGGATTCAATGCTTCAGCAATACAAAGACCGTAATGAGTGACTTTAAGAAAGAGAAAGGCTTTATGCTCTTTAGACTTTTTTGTAGCCATTTGAAAATATTTTACACAAAGAGCCTGCTTTCATTTGCAACATGGTGTCTACGTACACATTTAAGCACATACCTGTGCAACTGATTGCCATTTATTGAACGCTCTCCCCTTTTAAGCTGGCATTCTTTGTACTCTTTCTCACAGTGTTAGTTTCTGCCTTTCTGTATTTCAGCAGGGTCTCAATAGATCTACTGTAGTCTGTTTGCAAAGTCCTGCAGGCAAACAGCGTCTGCACTCCCTCTACAGCGCGGAACCGTGCTAGCTTCGCTGAGCTGCACTACTACAGTTTCACCACAGACTCATGTTACCCCTGTGTCTGCCTGGTGACGTTGTGTGAGAAGCAGGGTTGTTTGTGTCTTCGGGCGTTTGGTAAGGAACCGATGTGGACAGTAGTTGTATTGTTTTCGTCTTTTTTATAGCATCCCAGAGATGTTAACTCTTGTTCCATGCTATTAAATTTCAGGGCAAAAAGTTGAGAGGGTGGCAAGGTTCAGGGAAGGGAAGAACGCTTGACATGACAGAAGGTGTTGAGGGAAAAACAGCAGGCTATGTAAAAGTAGGAATCAACCCCTGAGGCAGCGAAAACTTACCCATTGTTCTCCACGTTACTAATCCATGTTTCTGCCCAACAAAAGCATCATATTGACACGATGGTCCTCGTTTTTTTTTTTTTTTTTCTGTTTTAATCCGCAGCTCCCTCTACCTCAGCATCTTAAGTATTCTGCAGGACTTTGAATTGCTCCCCTCGGCGGTTGTTGGCAGACGGAGGGAGAAGGGGTATGAAAAGGAGGGAGGAGGCAGGCCGGAGCGATTATGAGACTTGGGGTGCGCTTTAACCCACTTAGCACACCATTGCAGGGTCTTCTGCCAAAACGGTAAGCTTAGTGCTTTAAATCTTCTTCCCAGAGAGGGCTGATAGTTTGCTTGCAGCTGCTCCTCGTCTTAATGCCTAGAAATGTTTTCCGCGTGAGCTTTTATTTTCCCTGAACAATTTATGATTATTTGCTTTCACTGGATCTTTTTTGGCCCCACGAGTGGGAGTATGCGTACAAGTTTAAGTCCATCTTTCATTGAGTTTTTGAGGGAGATTCCTGGTCATAAACACGGCGGTGAAGTACGCCCTGCTGGGGTTTGAAGTGAGCCGACAGGCAGGCATGTTTATTTGCCCCCTCCAGACCAGCTTTAGCCGGGCCAGCCTCTGCCCCCAGGGGTCTGACTATAGTCTAGTTTGTGCTTTGGCTTGTTCATCCTCTCCCAGGCAGTGGCCTGCATAATGTGCTCAGCCCCCCCACCATCATTACCACCACACTATGCTAGACTCTCGTTCCTAATAAAATGGACTCATGAGACCACGTTCTTTAAATTCTTCATGTGGAAGCTTCTCTGTCGGTTTGTTCATCCACGTAGGAGTTGCACAGTAATATGTAAAACTGAGCTTCAATGAAGCCAAATTATGCAAAAAAAAAAAAAAAAAAAAAAAGATGCCTTCTTCATCTGACTACATGCTATTATGTTTATTCATTATTATATTGTATTTGCAACATGCCAGACATTTTGGGAAGTTTTCTGTCTTGATGTGAGCGGAAGTGCAAAGTGACGACCTCAGATGGATTTGGTTGGGGGGAGCATCAAATGAAGACTGATTCAGTGGTGGGGGAGCATCATTGGAGCAGCAGCGGCCCTGTCATTGTAGGTTTACGTCTGGACCCCCCCTCCACCCGCTTCCTCGTGTCTTCAAGCACAGAAGAGTCGCAGAGAGAATCAGGGTCAGTCATGCTTCATCATTTGCAACCCAGTCCTTGTTTTTGTTCCTTTCTTACTAAAACAGCCCTTTCTCTGTGTCCACCTAGTATCGGCCGTCTCTCTATCTGACCTTTATTCAGGCCATCCAGTCGCATTTCCTTCCCTCCTTCTTCTCCCGATGTCTGTCCTAATCTCACACTAGTGCTCTGGGTAATTCCCACGTGTCTCTTAGAAGATTTATAATAAACAAAGACTGAGGGAAAGGGAGTGCTGTCTAGCGAGATCTGTGTGAAAGAGACAACAAAGTGGGCTTTATTTATACAGCTAATCAGATAAATGTTGACAAAAATGAAGTCTTTTGATTTTGATCCATCAGTTTAGCAGATTTTAATTGCATGTCTTTGGCTCAATCATTCTCATATCTATTGCATCAAATGGCAATAAGCTACTAATAGTTGTTTCAGACATACCATCTCACAGGCTTTGACAAGACTTGGCATCAATGTATACCCTTAATATAAAACGTTAACTTCAAAGTCACTAATATGTTTTTATTATACCATTTCTACAATTAAAGTACTTTTTTAAAGAGATCCTAGAAAAGGGACTAAGGTGACCGGGTTTTTCTGGGTTTATGGAGATTAAACCATGACCACTCCCACACCTGTTGCTGTGGACTGCCACCCAGCTGGAAACAGGAAAGCCTAAAGCTGCTGAAGCATCACTCAGTTTGTATTCACCACAAATCTGGCACAAAATTCCAGAAAACTGCAAAGATGCTGAAACACTGAGTTCTTTTAAAACCCCACCTGTTTAGTAATAACTGGAACGTTGATTATTTGATGTATATTTAATGATAATTACTCTTGATGAAATTTGACAAATGTAAGGATCGTCTCTTGATTGGCACTGCCAACATATTTGGTTATTGTGTTATCTACCATATAAAGCACTTTAAATGCCTCATTGCTGAAATGTACTAAAAAATAAACTTGTCTTGACTCAAGGGCTCCACAAAATTTCAGAGCACTGAACCAGTTAGTAAGCTGGTAATATCAGCTTACTAAACTGCTGGTGTTACTCTGCAGTGTAGGAGTCAAATCTCTTAGTAGAGTCTTCAAAGAGCAGCAAAAAAGCAATATGTTCTGCTCAATAACCACATAAAAATGTGTTTTAGCAATTTAGTGGAAATTTATTCAATGGTTTTGCATAAACCTGTCTGTGAAAATAAAAATAAATGGATGTTATAAGTGTCATACCAGTATGTCGGATGATTTTATCGTCATGTGGAATAGATGTTTCGTTTTCTGTTTTAATGCTTAAATTTTTTCTTCAAAATGTTATTGTAACCACTGCAAAGCTGGAGTGTTTTTACTCTGTTATACCAGTATCCTATGCAGGTTCAATGTCTAGACAAAAAAAAAAAAAATCACATTGAAGGAGCATATGCAAATGTTTTCCCAACTCTAATTCTCCATCTCTACAGAAGTAGCCTCATTCTGTGGCTTTACGGGAGGGCTTGGCCTATTTGGTTGGTTAAACAGATGGTCTAGCACAGGTCAATGTGGTGGAGAGAGGGACCATGCAGACAAGCTTTTAACCATCTGGGCTCCAAGAGACATTAAGATTGTTTCTCTGTACAGATGTCAATTAACCGGTCCCCTAATTGATCTTTAGTAATACACTGTGTTTGTTTTCTTGACAGTTCTCAGTGTGAAGATGAATGAATGAGCTGAAAGCTCCCTGAAGGAGATGTTCAATATTCAAAGTGATGGCTTGCCACTAAAAGAAAATTAGTTTTATTGAATGAGGGAACATAGGATGTGTTCCTAAAGAGTGATTTATGCAGCTGTCACTGTGACGGCTCATTGTGATCTGTGAGCAGATGTGTAACGTCTAACAGACCCTTACAGGATTCTGGAAAGTATTTACCTGGCAAAGAAATATGGATTTTTACAATTCACCATTATGTAGCAAAGTGAAATGTATTTTATTCTGGTAGCTATAAATTTGTAGCTCTTAGACATTCGTCATGTGAATCTATGATGTCCCAAGTTTTTTCTGCTAAACATTTTTGCACCAATCAGAATTGAATGGCTGATTTACAATCTTTGATTTTGGTTAAGCTTTGACCTGCTGAGATTGTTTTAGTACTATTTAAATTTTTTCTTTTAGAACAGTAGTAGTAGAAAATACAAGAACAGCATTCAAACCGTTCTACCTTTCTCCTCTTAAGCGGTCATTGGTTATTCATATTTTTTTTTGTTTTATACTAAAGACACAAATAATGAGTGTGAAATTGGGGATATACCTGGTAAGGTCCATTAACCAGTTTGGCAAGATTTCAAATATTTAAAACAAAAAACTCATCTGTACTTATCAATATTGGCTGATATGAAATGTTGCTAAGCCATATTGCCCAGCCCTACTAAAAACCCATTTTCTTCTTGTGTTACTGTCCTCAACCAAATTTTATCTTTGGTCTTGAAAACATCTTTAGCTAAAAGAAGATTTTAAAACAGGGGGATTTGTTTTACTCCTACCTTGTAAATATCACACTGGACCAAACCCGGTTTCAAAGCTCCAAGATAAAGCAGGACACTTTGCTGAAATATGTTTCCCTTCTTGTTATCCAATGAAATTTTTGCTCTCTTACAGCCTGAATGAACCACAGACATGTCCTGACATGTCGTATAAGGTAGTTTCCAAATAGTTACTCGTATCTCCTTGCTTCTTCTGACTTCAACTGAAACGCCTCAATGAAACTGGAAACGGCGTGAGATTCCCGTTTCTATTCCTGCATGAGTCAATTTAGAAACGTATGCATGCAGCTTATCAGTAAATTGCATCATGTTTGGACTAGTCACTGTCTGAATCACTGCTTTAAACTTCCTCCTTTTCGGCCACAATTATCACCTTCCCAAGGAAATGTAGAACTGTTTCACATTTCCACATCCCCACACCTCCTGGGTTTTTCACTGTAGCACAAGTAAACGTCTGAAATGGGTCGAGTGGTTTTGGTTCATGTATTTCAGCAATTTTAGCTTAAGTCAATGGAGCTCAGTGGAAGCGCCGAAGCTAGCCCTCAGTCAATATTTGACTCTGCTTGTGTATAGCCGCTGGCAAGGAAAACAGTCAAATCGCTCAAGAGAAAAACGAGGAACAAAAGCTGCAGAAACAAACGTTTTCTCTCCTTTCCCAGTGTCGGAGTAAAACCCACAGCTGATCACTGAGTATGATCATCACTCGTTCCCCCATGTTCTCCGCACTATGGTTTAGAAGAGCATCAGTACAAAGCCACAGGACAGGATGGGTGTAGCAGGAGCTTCGTTAGAGACTTTAATGTACAGAATCTGGGCTTATGTGTGAGTTTCTTTAGCTTAACGTTTACTTTGTGACCTACTGTTGTGATGGTGTCAGTAAGGAGATGAACTGGATGCTCTGTGGGGTTTGTCACCTTTCCCTGCTCTATCCATCAGCTAGGGAAAAACAGATGGAGGGAAAAAGTACAAGTAGTGAAAGTGGACAGATTTACACCCAAAAATGTAAAAAGGGCTGGAATTAAGAAAAAAGAAGAGAGAAGATTAAGTCAACTGAGATACTAATGAGCTGCGTGGATTGGAGGTTAATCAGTCTGGGATTCTGCAACACATGTGGCCTTTTTCTTGTCTTTTTAACCAGAGCCTACTGAGAGCTTTAAAAGCAGCCAATGTGGTCTACTAACATTTCCCACCCTTTAAAGGTTCACTTCCGCGTGGGCGAGAATCGCCAGTCCAAAAGTTTACTGAAAAATGGATCAACACAGTGAGAAACCATTGAAAATGTTAATACAAAAAATGTATTCCAGGCTTGCTTTCAGCCCGTTTGGCTTCTTTTTCACCTTTTTCACACTATTTGTTAAGCATGGCACAGAATGAGATTCTCACAGTACCTTAAATAAAAAAATAAAATAAAAATACCACATCATCCCTGTATCATGGCAGTACACAATTATTTAAAATAAATGTGTTAAAGATAAACTGAATTCTAACTCAACAGCTTGTAAGCCAATTCACATCTTCCCTGTATGCACAATATGTGGGCATTAACATTGGCGTTGGCCATTAGACAGTGACAGTGATGCAGCACAAGATTATTGGGTATTTAACTGAAGCAGAGAAGAAGTATAGGCCGTTTTACAGTATCGAACGTTTAGGAAAATATATATGATATTGGAAAATATTAGTCTTAACAGCAGTATTAATATCAGATACAGCCCAAATTTTGATATCTATGCATCACTAGATTTAACACCCGCTTTATCAAGAGTGACAGAGAGAGTTCCTTTTTTGCCTGAAAATACTTCCAGTCAAATTGATCTTTATTGTGAGCTTGAGTAACCTTTCTGGCAGTTCACAGCAACATGTGGGGGAGGGGTAACAGCCAGAGAAAGCTCTTGTAGCTACGTCACTTTGACATGCGTCTCATTAGAAGAATTTAAAGTTCTAGGAACAGTAAGATAAACGGTTTGAAATCTTAATTTTCAAAAGTCTTGGTGTTTCTCGGTACCGTTAGCCCGCCGATGCATATCATCTAGAAACATGCTCTGTCACAGCCTTGAACAAACATGTCCACACTGCAGCAGAAAGGAGAATACTGTGCCCACAATGAGCGGGGAACTGTTGGCAGAGAGCGTTAGTCACTTAGTAAATATGGAAGTTTATGTGTTCCTTCGATAAGATAGTGCAGGTGAAGTTAGAGGAGTTGTTGCTATGCCAACAATAAAAGGAATTGCATTGTAAAAAAAAAAAAAAAAAAAGGAGTTCCTTGGTTCATTATATGTTAAACAGTTTTCTTACACCATATTATTATGGAATAAGTTATGTTTGAGGTTTTATATTTGTGCAGTAAACTGTTTATTCATCTGTTTCCAGCAGACGAGTTGGTAAATAGGGAAAAGTGTTTGTACAATATCTTTAATAATGCCATTACAGCTGAGTTTCCTCTCTCAGCGTACAACAAAATATGGTAAATTTGACTCGAGCTTTTATTATTTAAACATCTTTGGTTTTCTGCAACTGCATCTTGATATAATCTTTAATATTATTTTCATGTTGGGAAGGTGCATCCTTACTGGTCTGTAGTTTTGTAGCCCCATACACAACAAAGCCCCTTCTTTCAGAACCAGTTTGAGCTTATTTAGCCACTGTTGCTCGTCTGATGGCCGGTTTTACTTGTATTGTGGATCAGTACCACTTGAATTACCTTGAAATATTTACACACGCAAACATCCTGCAGTTTCAGTTTGTATCAAGTGTTTCACTGCTATCTCTTGTATTTATGCCAGCAGTTTCATGGTTTGAGTGCCATAAAACAAATAGTTGCTCCCTGGTCGTAGAGGTGTACAGTGACTCATTCTCCAGCGAAACTGTTGCTGAGTTGGCTCCGAGTCTTATTTGTGTTGTTTATGCTTGAGCGATAAAGTTGTGTTACCTGTTATGCCAGTAGATCCAGCTGATGTGTGCTTTGGCTTTGTTTGGGATGTTGTGTGGTTTGACTGAAAGTGTTGACACGCTGTACCTTAAGAGTACCAGATAGTTGCAGCGTCATACAGTAAACAGCACGAAGGAATGGTTTGAAGGTTAACAGGAGTTGAACCAGTTTGGCTCTCTCTCTCAGCTGTTACAGAGGCAGTATTATATATTTTCCAGGCACATATCTCCATTTTATAGCTCAATCAAGTAACTGTTACCTTCAGTTGTTATAAAAATGCTATACATATGAACTATTACTTGAAAGAAATTTTTCTTTGTAATTTGACGCCTTGAAATTGGGCCTCTTGTCTCTTTAAAAACTCCTGTTCTTCCTGAAACTCCGCCTTCAGGAAGTCATCACAACATCACTCCTCTGTTAAACTGTGTATATTTTTACCAGAGTTGCACTGGGCAGTAGCTCATATAATGAGTTCAGCTGATGCACAGTTTCACAAGGTGTTTGCTAATTGCTGCTGACTGGTATGAAGGAGCTGAGGGGGGGGGGAGATAAAAGGATTTCTCAAACATGCATGAAATAATCAATGCAACACTCCAGCTATGTTTTAAAGAAGGAATACCATTACAGCATGTTGTAAAGCTCAAAAAAGTTGATTTTACCTAATACTGCTCCATTAATTACAGCAGAAGACAAATGCATTGTAATAAAGACCAATGGGATGAGAACCTAGATAGCATTTTGAAGTACATCCTAGCTTTGACTTGAATGTTTTTTTTACTCAAATTAGTTCAATTAATTTCAACAAAATGAATCCACTCAATGGCAGTGTTTGTGCCTTAAAAGATTATCCTCTTCAATTTGCATTGCAGTGTCATTAGCTAGCAACCTTTCTAGCAGAGGCTACTGCATGCTGTATAATCTTCCAAAAGGTAATTTCTAATGGGTAAATCTTCCAAACAGTTTTAACTTTGCTAAACTGATTACTAAATACGGATATTTCTTAACTACGCCATGGTTTTGTTTTTACTCAATTTGTCCCTCTCTCAGCTCTTCCGTGAAATTTGTTGCAAGACATTCAGGAACTGTGTCAGTTTTCAGTCAGTCGCCACTTTTGCATAGTTTTGTTAAACATGGAGCATCATATTTAGGGGTTCCCCCACGCATTCCTCCTCCCTGCGCTTTCCATGTTCCCCGGTTGTGCTTCCTGTTAAACATTTCCAAGTCTGCCACTCCCCTACCTTCTCTGAATGGCTGTCTATGGCCAAACTCACAGAAATCTCCCACCAAGCTAACCACAGACATAGTGAAAAGACTCTGCAGTCAGAGAAGTGACTCTGAAGATGTATTTAGTGAAATATATGTCTTTGCCGAACTGTGAGTCTTTTGAGCTTTGAGCGTTTTTATCTGTAATCTTGTGGTTCACAGAAATAATTACGCGTGAAACTGTTAATCATTGTCTGCCTTATCGGGTTAATCCACATGCCTGTCTTATACACAAGGGTTCAGAGATTGCTGCTGTGAAATGTTCAACGCTGCGGAACTCGATGTTGAGGCTTTAGCAGGAGTTCGCTGCTTTTTGGCCTTTCTTGAGAAGACTGGGCGGAAAAGGGAGGAGTCAGGGAGTGGTGGATGTGTTTTTAATTCACTGTAACAGCCCTCGGCCTTCTGCTGTTGCTGTTCTGCTGCCTATGTCTCCTCTTTCTGTGGAGGTTTGAAAGGGTCTGGGTCAGGATCGCTGCAGGAAAGGGTGGGGTTGGCATGGACCCTCATGTTAATGCAGTGAGGGGTTGGATAAGGACAGGAAACTGATCTATAAAGGTCAGAATTTCTCAACGTTAGTCCAGTTTTGCTGCAGCTGTCCAGAATTGCTGTCATTTGCTTTGTTGCTGTGAGTGTAATGCAGCAAGAATTGACTGCAACTGCTTGACTTTGTAATTCTTAACGTCCAGTTATAAAGTAATTTCTTCCTGCTGTAACACAAATTTCTCAGTTCTGCTCTGGTAATTTATTTCTTTACCTCAAATGTTTTTAACTTTACATCGGCCTGTTTTCTGCTCATTTCTTTATGGCTGTCTGACGTTTAGAGGACAGAGCATGTGCCTTTATGTAAAATAACTGTGCTGTTAAAAAGGCATTGAATTCACCTCAGTGCACAATGTTTTAAACAAAATAGGTTTGGACTTTTTTATTTGACTAAACATGCCTGGGGGAACCTCAGAGTAACTTTGACGTGAAGACATCGGACAAGTTGTTTTTATTATGTTTTTGTATTTAGTAAAGGGGAGTTTTGAACTCATCTTTAGGTAGAGTTAAATGATTCAACTGAGGATTCAGTATTTCTGAGTGTTTCTATCGCTGTTCATTTGTGCCCAAGAAAAAAGGAATAACTTCACGTTAAATAAAGCATTTTGTAAAATTGTTTTTTTTTTTTTAATTTCTGAAGAGATTAAGAAGTCATCAGTGCTGGTTTCAGATTCAATAGCAGAACTCGTAGAGATGTTAAGGAACAGCCGCACACTAAGCATATTCTTACACCAAAAAAAAAAAAAAGGAAATTCAGCCTTGACTTTTAGTTTCACTACTAAATTAATGCACTATCTTAGTGTGTTTCCAAACCCCAGCAAATACTGACAGCTTGTTGTATAACATTTCAAACACTCAAAGCAAACACATAGGGGAATATTTCACCATTGTTTTTTGCAGACTCTCTTGGTCCAGAGTCCTGGTTCCTCCCTTGTCTTCTCCTCTCTCCAGCTCACTTCACAGTTTCTTTTTTTAAATTATTATTTTTTTCTATTCATAGGAGGAGACTTATTTTTCTGTGTTAATAGGGATCGATATCCTGCTGATTGAACCAATGACGTTCCATTTTAAGCTTTCTGCCAGAGCCCAACAGGTTGTGTTTAGGCCTGCATATATAATATTGCAATGTGGTTGTTGATAATTGCACTGGAAAGATCGACTGAGGCGTTAGCAAATATTTATACCTCATAGAATTAGGAAGTCATGTATTAGAAATTTCTGAAAACCGATCACTCTAAAAAAATAAAAAATTAACCTATGATTTTATAATACTTTGTTTCTTGAAAGATGGAATAAAAGCACATTTCTCTGCCAAGGGTGCCAACAGACTAGTCTGCTTGTGTACAAATATTGGGAATTCAAAAGAAAATCTGATTTTGTTTTATCTTACAAAACACATGGCAAGAATATATATTTTGTAACGAGCTAAGCTTCCAAGAAATGTGTCAGCATCTAAATATATCCTGAGCCAGGTGTATATACCTCTGAATAGATGGATGAGAGGGATAAGTTTGCAGAAATAGATGTTGCAGGCGCACAGTAAACCCACAGTGCTTGAAAATTATTTTAAATATTCATGATTTTATTTGTTTCCTACTGATAAACGGGGCAAGTATTTCTACATAAAAAGGGAAATAAAAGCGAACCACAGCTGTCCATGATTTGATTTAGAATAGGGTGTATTTAATCCAAGTCAAATTTGATTTAAAGTAAGCACTTTTCCTTCATTTTTAAATTAATTGAACCGTACTGTGTTACACCAACAAAAGAGCAAGCCGTTCCCACACTTACTTTTTATTTATTTATTTATTTTTTGACCCAATCATTCACTCTGGTACATATGTCATTACAGTACAAATTGTTTGTGTTGAAATCCCCGAAGGAGCCCATCATTTCAGGAGCATCAGAGGAACCGGCAGGCACCATTATCTCTATCTGACCACCATCTTTCCAGCTGAGCATATTTAGGCCATCTCACCACACCGATGCTGGGTGGAGTCAGCTCCAGTTTACATGGTCAGAGCCATGTATCAGACAACAGGCAAGGCCTCTCTGCTCATTGTGCATCTCGCTGTCACTGTTTTGATGTGCATCGACGTTTTCGTCGCTCTTTGCAAACCTCTCACCCCCCCACCGCCCCACTCCCGAGTGAGCGAGAGCCTTTAATTCCACAGAGACAAGGAGCAAATGAAAAATGATCTGCAGCGGTCGGGCTCGTCTGTGAGAGTTGGTGTGTTCCTTTGGGAGCTCACAAAGTCTTTATAGAATAAGGTCCTAACTGCCTCTTCTTTCAATGGCACCATTCAGGGGGGGAAGAATCAAACAGTGAGAGGCCCAGTGAAAAAAGAGACGCAGAGGGAGAGAAAGACTGGTTGGATTTGTGTCATAGACTCTCTTTGTTTGACTGCACTGTAACCTCACCACACATACACACCCCTTGACCCTGTACTCCCTTGCTATTGTTGATGTGTCGCATTGAGGAGGCTGCAAAAAAAGAGGACACCACTGTCACTTCTCATTAGTGCTAAAAGCTAAACTGATGAAGATGGCTCTCAAGATGCTGCTTAATGTTTTAAAAGAGGGTGTGTTTTTAACCTCAGGGGATGCATGAACTCGCCCGCTAATGTCTTAACTACAGCTCAACATTAAAATGAACAGAATACACCAGAAGACGGTAAATAAAACAATAAAATAAAAAAAACATGCCTGGGTTTCTTTTTATGTTTTTGCACTTGCGTATTTATTGTAGGCGTCATAATAAAGTTCAGTTGTTCTTGTTGGAGTTCCTTGCAATAACGTTCACACCAGTTTAACCTTTTTAAATTTTATTACATAAAACCACACATTTCCATGTATATTACTGGAGACCCGTGATCTGCATGTTGAAAGTTGGTAGAGATCTTTCCCAAAAAACACCTGCAGCTGTAATTGGGGCATAAGTTGATTCCACAAAGTAATGACTTGTTAGCAGTGATGCTAAAAGCAAATGGAGACAACATTTTTTATAGATTTTTGCTTTCATCTTAAAGAAATGCAAATTATGATCTACGTCGTAATGGTTGCAAGTTGCTTTATGCTGTTCTGAAAACCTCTAGTAAACTTAGTTAGGGTTTGTGGTTGCAATGTGACAAAATGTAAAAAGGCATTTATACTTTTGTAAATATGAATAAATTTTTCAGGAAGCTCATCAGAAGTTCAGTGTCGCTGATGTGGGGTTCCTGTTCTGTGATTTCTGCATTCAGTACAGTTCTTTAGCAAGGTTTTTGTCTGAACTGAAGAAATGACTTAGTTTCTTAGTTTGAGTCTTCTTTTAGTTTTAATTAGTGAATGTTGCCAGGTTTCTTCTCAGCCTTAAATGCTGTATTTTGGCTCAGTTCTGTCCCTGCACTGATGAAATAATCTGTTGAAGTGAAGCCCACTGTGGAATGTGCTTTAGGAATTTTTTTTGATTTGGACTTGCTCCTCATTTGACCTTTGCTTATCCGGTCACTGGCAATAGATAGAGGATCTCTTAATTCTGTTGCTTGGCTGGAAGTCTGGACAGTGTGCTGCTGATTGAGAGCTTACATCTGTTAATGTCAAAGCTGTTGCACATTCCTCAGAGCTGGAGCTGCTGCAGACATACTGGAGGAGCACTTCATGGAAGTAGAAGTGGTTAACCCTGACCTCCCAGACTGACCTTTTGAGGAGGTCTCCTTTAGGAGATCAGTAAACCTATCACATGAAAATCATTACATGACCCTACTTCATTAACTGAAGACACCAGCTTCTTGTTGCTTCAAATTGTGTTTTGGAAATGTAAAACTTCACAAAGACAGCTGCAAATATTCCCTTAGTTGTCTGATAGATTTTCTCTCCTCTCTCTCTCACAGAAGCCAGTTATTTTTTTCTCCGAGGCCTCATCATCATTTAGCTTCATTAGTCTGTCACTGCTCTGATTTGGTTACAGGAAGAACCTTGAAACAACCAACAGCCCCCATTCACACAGACAGTAACTTGCCCCTGTTTTGAAGCAATAGCAAAGCATAAATGTCAAATAAAAGTCATGTGGATTCTCACATTGATGTTGTTTTTTTTTTATACGGAAAAATGTATTTCCAGACTCTGTTTAAATTTAGAAATTAGAGAGAACACCCACAATTTAGATGTTGAAATGTTCATTGTTTAGTTTCTTCATTATTATTTTAATACACCGGTATCACTTCTCTTTCATGCGGACCTGACAATCCTAAAAGCTTAAGTAGAAGGTGGCTGGACTTACTCTCTTCTCCGTGGCAGATATTTCACCTCTCATCCAAATGGCTTCCTCAGTTCCATTTTAAATACATGGAACTGTATTAACATTAACTCAGTTCATTTCATTAATTTACATGTAAGCCCAAAGTTATCCCTGGCAGATTTGAGCTGAAACTAATCTTTTAATTTGAAAAACATTTTTATTCTGACTGGAAGTAGTATTTATGTCTTGAAGCGACCCAGCCGGGTTCCTGACTTGAACCTGTGAGATAATCTGTTGGAGGGAGCTAACGATTCAAACCTCAAAGACTTGGAGCACATCACCCAAGGCAAATCATCAGAATACCAGTGGGAACATGCAGAAAACCTGTCAGTAATTACAGTGGTTTGTTTGCTGTATAGTGTAAAATTTGAATTATCCTTTTTTGTTGTTGTTGACGAGGCATAAATAAATAAAATGTAGTGAGGCAAATTATTTTTCTCAAAATTAATGGTTCTTTTGCATTGTTTTACTGTCTGAAAAGATGCTTGTCTTCTTCCCTTTAGGAATCAAAATTTCTTGATTGAATGAATAGAATTTTACTCAAAAATCTGCAAAGAGTATGAATGAGTTTGGGTTTAACTATAGATTTATCAGTGACCTAAATACAGAGTCACTGATCCAGACATACAGAGAGAACAAAACAGAGAAAACAAAACGTGGAGGCAGCAGTAGCTGCGTCAATGAACATATAAACAAACAAAGCGCAATTGTTGCATTTATTGCAATAAATGCAATTATTGCTGCCATTGACTGATGGACAGGGGTCATTGAGTCTTAGCTATAAAGTAAAAAGAAGGTTTTATATTTAAAAGGAAAGTTTTAAACCTAGTCCCAAGAGCAAACCAAGTGTTGACATGCTTACGGACAAAAGCAGTTCTGCATCTCTAAAAGTAAGTAAATAAAAGCTGGCTAAAGTAGTACCTGCCTCTAATTAGAAGAAATAATTTAAGGAGATAGCTTGACATTTTTGTAAACTTACCTGTTTGCTTTGCTAAGAGCTTATAGCATATGTCCTTGAAGCATGTGTTAAAATAAAGAACTTGTGCCCTTTAAAAAAATAAAAACACTTGTAGCAGGGAACTTAATTAAACTCACTTTTTAGCAGTATTAAATAAAAGTTCCTCTCGGCTTTTCTGATAGTTATTTGTTGGCATGTCCCAACGGTTTGATTTCAGACGTACCGTAGAAAAATGTGAACAGTTGCGCGAAAGACACATTAAAGTCAGAGAAACAGATTGAAAATAAATCATGTCGAAAACCTGTCCACCTTTTCCCTCTTCAAGTGTTTGATGAGGTAGGTTTTGTTGTGTTTAATGGTATTGCTGAAATGATGCTTGTAGTTCAGCAATTAAAGCAACTAAATTGAAACTAGTTGGATGTCTTTGCACTTTTTATTAGTTTACTTGCATCAAAAATTGAATTCACTTGCATTTCAAGGCTTGTTTAACTCCCAGATAGTTAAATTGTTTGCAACAATATCCTCACTGTTAACTTTTCATAGTTGGCAGTGGCTAAACAGGAAAAGAAGAACACAAATCCCTAATTTGGTCAAACATCTGTCTGCCCTTGCCACAAGTTGTTAAAGGGGAAATCTAGACTAATCAGCATTACACCGAACAAATTGGATATGACAGATGTATTTATTATAGCTGAGTAACCCTCACAATCTGCTTTTGAGCTGTCATCATCTTGACATGTGAGCAGATATTAATCCAGATGTTATTCACAATTAATCAAGCGTGTATTTTTGACAGACGTGCAGCTTGAGTGGCGCTACCTAATGCTTGCTAATTTATTTGTTTCTGCATGTAATGTTTAATTCTAATCATGAAGTCCAACATTAGCAAAGTGTGCTTCCTCCAACAGGCCTTTTAGCATGTTAACATGACATAAAAAAAAATTATATTTTAGCATTTCTGCACTCTTTGCACTTAAACGGAAATCTCAAACTGTTTACATCCGAGGCACCACCTTACTGTATTTACCACAAATTCTCTTTTACTGTTTCAAGTCAGAATAAGTTAATACAGTAATTATTGTTGCATCAGGCTTTGAGTTACCTTGGCATTACTATAACACAGCAGTTAAAGAATCAACTGATTTTACTCAAGGAAACAGCTTAGGGTCTGGAATACCAAGAATGTGTCTGCGGCTTCACTGTGTTAAACTACATCAGGAGGAAAATGTTGGATTTAATTGAACCTTACAGTTTCTTTCCAGCTGAAACACATTTGAATTCAATCCTGGACAACTTTTAACCCACTTTAAGAACAGTTTTTATGCCGTCAGGAGAAACATAGGATATATTATCATCAAGTAGGAGTGCACTGATAAATCGCCTTCAGTTTCCTTAATTTCGGGAGATCTATTGGCTGTTATTTGTATGAGAATCCAATCATATTGACCAATCTGATCTGCCTCCACAAAAGTCTGAAAATCACAACCTGTTCAGTTTGTTTTGCCTTGACAGGACTGACTGACAGGCCTGCCTATCAGGTCACTTCTGCATGTGCACAATTAACAATCGTCACCATTGTTGCTAGTTTAGCGGCCTTGTCTTTATGTTTACCAACTTTTTAGACAAAAAAATTGGTATTGACTTAAATTGGAATTGGCAGGTCAGTTTTTTAAAGATTGGTGATCGGCCAGAAAACTGCAATTGGTGCACTGATATTTTCAAGGAATAGATACGTATGGAAAAAAAAAAGACTGAACGATTCAACCATCCATTTTATCAGCCTGTCCATTATCCATCTGCACTTTCTTCCATCTCTTATCTTTCCACCCATGAGTTTTTTCATGCATCCATCTCTCTGCTTGTCCTTTCCTTCTCTATTTATCGGTCTGTCCATCCATCCATCTCAAAGTGCAGAATTTTGTTGTGTCAAATGTGTAGGAACTGAACATTTATCACTGGATGTCTTTGAGTATTTGAGGATTTTTCTTGATGGACCCTTTACATTCCTCTTTGGTTAATCAGTGTGAAGATGAAGCAGCCCACAGCTCTGGCCTGGGACCCCTCTGTGGGAGCTGCAACAGCTGTGATGGCCTAAAACATTCCCCCACCCCACCCACTGCTGCTGCTGCTGTGACCGTACACATACACCGAAACACACCCGGTCCCACGGCACAACCAAGTAGAAAACAGACGAAGGAGATAAAGTTGCACTGTGGCTCCTGTATGATGAGACGTAATGCTTTCTTGCATTATAAGCAGACACCATCTAGGCAAATTAGTGAAATTAGCAAAAAGTCCTGTAAGCAATGTGCTTCTGTTCGTTTGGGTAGGTGAAACACCAGTAGAGAAGGGGTGGTTTGTTTCTACATAAAGTGGTCAGTCTATCTAGAGCCTGATCTGCATGCCTCTGCGCTGCACAGAAATGCATCTGACAGTGTGACAGCCAGACTAAATAAAGGCTTGGTCTCGTTCTGCAGCTACAGGTAGCTGACACAATCTAGATGCTAATCAGTGTTCACATCCTGACGTCACATGATCCCAAAAAAATAAAGGTGTCTCTTATCAGCTGATTGTTTTGTGGGAATTTGTGTAGTGATTCCCCTTTTTGTTTTCCAAAGGAAGCTGTGCCTGCTCTCCGACAGATTTCTTCTTGATTTTTACTCCTTTGTTTTTCACATTTTAAATCATCAAATAAAATGTTATATTAAGTAAGAGAACATTTCTGTTTTGATTTAGGCTATACTAACCAGTGTGGCTCTATGTGGATAAAGTAAATCTAAGTATTGTCTTGTAGCCAAAGGAATAGTAACTCACTTATAACTCACAGATTTGGTGGTTAAGTTAATAACATCAAGGCAAATGTATTTATAAAGCATACTTAAGCAACAACTTTTCCTGACCACTCTGATGCCAGGCAGCTTCTATTTGGGAGATTTCTAGATTCTACAGGTTGGGCAGTAACAAAGTCTATTTTAAGCTTGTGATCTTGAGCTCATCCTTCCAGTTTTATGTGGTTAATCACACTGAATTTATTATTTAACAAGAAGAGGGATGGTTGCCTTTTCACTTAGGTCCAGGTTGGTTTGGAGAGATTTTGGCCCATTAATAAAGAAAGTCATTATTCAAAAACTGCTTTTTGTGCTTATTTGGACTATCTGTGTGACACAAAAAAGACCTATTTTGGCCATTGTTGCCGCTTTTGTTTTACAGACATCAAATGAAATGGAAAACAATCCATGATGTTCTTGGTTTTTTGTTTCAAATGCCAGCAAAATTGTTTTCCCCAAAACTGGCAATAAGAAAAACCTAAAGATGATGCGAGAAGTCTTTTCTGACTGGATTATGTTATGGAAACTAAAAACAATACCAGATGCTGGAAGTTTGCTGATAAGTGCTCGTTTTTGTGACTTTAAATACTCTGAAGCCCATTTAAGGATGCTTTGAAACTTACACAGCATACAGTTGTAACTGGCTTGGTGCTGATGAACAAGAAAACATAGACAGAGTGATTTAACAACAGAGGAAGTTCACATTTGAGGCAAAGCAGAAATTAAAGGGCCACTTCAGAAGATTTGTAGATCTAAAGTTTAAATGGAGCACATCATGATGTGCTCCAGATGAGCTTTGCTGCTTTTCGCTGCAGTGACTGTACTAATCAGTCTATAAAGTGGCCATCTGATGGCTGCAGCCTATAGATTACTGCTATAATTTGTTTTTTTCTGTGTCCTCATCGCCTGCGGTCATCCGCCTACCTCGTATGTCTTTTTCCTGGTGCACCTTCACGTTCCTATGGTAACCAGCACCAGCAGTACCCGTCAGCGTTTGAAGTGGTTCTGCTGAAACAAGCTCTGCTTAGTACTGATGACTACGATGCATTTTTGATCCTGTTGCTGAAAAACGATCCACGTTTAAATAAGCCAGTTTTTCTACTTGCCACGGGCTGGTATGAAATCATCACAGTATGACATTATGAATAAAAATGTTAAGTTGACACAAGAACAAAACTGCTTTTATTCAAAGCGGGAAGCCAACAATTGGTAACTGCTGCTAAACCAGTGTAACACTTGCGTGACTAGTACTCTTATTATCTGTAACACATTTGTCTTTTTTTGATTCTGATACAAGGACTTAATAAAAAATATAGAATAAACCCGTGTTAAATTTAGTAGTTCCTTTCATGTGCGTTTTGCTCAGGATATTGTACCTTTTATTGCCATTATGCACTTTAGAAAATTACATTGGGAATCAAACAATCAGATATTAGCTGGTAAATTAGTCAGGCTATCTGCTCTAGTGGCCTTCATGCAGCTTCGTATATTAATTAGAGTGGAAATGATGCCGCTGACCCTGTTGAAACGGACTCTGTTCTGTTGGTTTCCTACTATTGTACTTGCCTAGTTTTGTAACGTTTTGTACGAGGCCCAGTACGAAGAGCAGCAGCACGGAGTTGGAAAGCACCTTCGTTTTTACAAGCATATGAGTCATCTTTATTACTAATTGTTACACAAACGTCACACCACCCCTGAGAAACACAAGTAGATGTGGGAATCTTTAGGTGCTTTATGGTCAATTTTCAATCCAGAAGGCCACAGTGCAGTTACATATCAGTTGTTGATTTATTTGGTTCCCTAGGTTTGTTGTTGTTAAACTTATTTAGCTTACGTTTTCCTCACTCTGTCAATAGCCTGGCTTCTCTCAAAGTCTTTTATGGTTTCACCCTAGAAAACTTGCTAACCCTGGTGGTAGGAGTGCTAGGGCCGTCCACCAGCCGGCCACTGTATTTTAGTATTAAAAATTAAATGTTGACAGGAAATTTTTAAATATGACTAAGCGGCCCCCCAGGCTTATAATGCGGTGAGGGAAACAGTCTTTGGTGCAGAAGGTGCTGGTTGCGGTGCATGTGGGTTTGTTATGTATTCACCATAAACCGCCTGGGTTCTGCACTTCCACGCTTGCTACTTCCACCTCTGGTGTTCCTCAAAGTTAGGTTAAAAATCAACTCTGAATGTCTTTTCCACGCAAACTCTTTAATTAGCACTATTACTTATTTAAGTTCATATATTAACATTCAAGTTTTACTAAATCAATTGGCTAGAGACAGGAATTTAAATGTTTGTGTTCGATCAGTTCTGATTGGTAAATAGGTCTAGTTCTCATGGATCAAAACTAAGTGCTCCCCTTATTTTCATTCTATAAACAATCAACTGTTTATGTAATTTTATTTTTATTACATAAAGGTCATATGAAAGTAAGGGACAAATTCTTTGATGCATAAAATGGAATTAAGGAAGTTTGGATTTGGCAGGGATTTCAATTGCTAAGACTTGAGGTCAATAACTATTATGAAGTGTGCTTTATAGTGTTGGGAGGTTTAAAAGACCTCAAGGCTCGTGCCAGGCCTAAAAAACTAGAATTTAAGTCGACAAAGTTCTTTTAATCACTTATTGTTATAAATAAGTTGAACAGAAAGTGAATTATTTCAGGTTGGTTTCAAATTTAACTCATAGCAGACTATAAATGTCTTAAATTTAACTCACTATTGCGTGCACCTATAGTTCAGTGAAGCCATTTTAGGGAGGATTAAAAACATGCACTGTTCAGTTTCAGTGCGTACAGTAGAAAATAGTTCTACTGTAGAGGATTGTGGTAAATCTGAGGTGTGAAAAGGTCGGAAGTGTGGCAATCTCCACCTCCCAGTGTTGGAGTTTGAGTGAACCAGCACTGCCTGCTCTGTATGGGGTCACCTTCTTCAACACATTTGTGCTCATTGCCCACAGCAGGATGCTGTCTGAATATTCAGACAGACATGAATTTTTCACAAACTGAGGTCTCTGGCACATTAAATTAAATCAAAACTACATGAGCCATTACATTTACTTCACTTTTTAACTTGTATGTCACAATTAATAAATTTACTGTTAATTAGTAAGATTGTGATTCATTTCTGGCGATATTTGAATGTGGTCGTACATGTGCTATTTATAGTCAATTTATTTCTGAAAATAAAGCAGATGAACAATGTATTGAATTATCATTGTCATTACAATATCTGCATATCTTGGTTCCCAGGGGGTTTTAAAAAGTGTAAAAATAAAATGTAAGGCCTTAAAAAGACTGACTCAGGGTCTTAAATTTAAACCGAAATGATCTTAAAAAATATTTAAAATGTCTTAATTTTAACTCATTGAAATTTGCATATGCAATATCATAATCACAAAGAGCTGCTTGGACAGAATATTTGGTAGAATACTGTTTTAAAGTGTCATGCATGCAACGATTCATCCCAGTATTGTATTTGGCCGGTTTGACGGCGTTTCCCCGCCCAGCTGGGTCCAGGAATGGTGCGGTACGGGTCGGATACATGAGCCACTTTTATGATGGAAACAGAGAAAATAGTGTACCAAACCACACCGACCCATGTCGTGCCACTCAGTGGAAACGAGGCATAAGACTGGTGAAAACATTATGAAGAAGAAGTAAACCGGAAAAATGTGGGTTAAATGTAGTCAATACCGTCACATTGCATTGCAATAGTATCTAAATTACATGCTTTCTTGATATTGTGCAGCCTTTGTCAAAACTACAATTTTAACATCAGAATTGTCCATTCACATTTACATGGGAATTCACACACAAATTGTCACAATCATTGTGTTAAAGCTGGGATGTTATTAGCAGGCTGAAGTGTGAAGGAGGGCTGACAGAAGAAGGTTTCTGCACCAGAGTCCACAATAATCCATCTTACCCACAACAAAATGCCAGTGATGGTAAAGGTGCAGGCATCCCTCCAGCTTCATACTCTCGTTTTTTTTTCCTCTCTCTGCTGTCGCGCTTCAGAGTAGTGGATGTCGTGATTTTATTTATGCGTTTGTGGGTTTTTCTTTATTCATTCTATGTTTTTATACCATCAATCAGCAAGAAACTGTGTGCAAAAATAGCCTGTCAGATTAAATCTGACATATTTCTCATGATGGACTCAAGTACTCGTATTAATTAATATCCACAGTCCTTACCCCCCGCCCCTCAAATTAACAAACAAACCTGGGGATGTTTCATCTCAAGTGAGCAAGCTGCACATCCACTATAATGAGACAGGATTTGCATTTTTTTCTTAGCAAAACCTCTGACAGATGAACTTATTTATTTATGAGGCTATTTATTCTGGGTTCATCCTTGTTCTCAGACATCCACTGAGGGGGTTAGTCCAGCTCGGTTCTGGCTGTTTGACAGTCATTCTGTCTGGCAGTGCTGCACAGAACGATTCCTCTACTAAATATACACCAGATGCTCAAGATGCAATCAGTTGCACTCACCCAAGTTCACGCTCAGACAGTAGCGCGCTGATGCTGGAAATTTATCTCTGCTGCCGCTGCTGCAGCTCACAGAGGTTCACTCACAATGCTAAGAGAGCAAAAGCTTTAAGCTTGTTCAGGAATCCGCCTGTGTTTGTTTTACATAACCAGCTTTCTGATCCTCTTAATAACCACTGACCTTATGAAGAGGCGTTGACTCGACTCTGTAAACTTGTGCGAGAGGCGTCTTGTGGCATCCATGTGGTTTAGCAGTAATGATGGACAATCCACTTGTTTATCCTCTGCGTCCTTTGGCATGGGTGGTGTTGAGACCTTTTAAAAGCAAAGATTAGATCACTCTTGTTTTTTTGTTTTTTATTTACACTGGAAACGAAGCATGACAATAAACCAGATAGAGCAGCTCCACAAACAAATACATAATTTAATTATTAATTTCATCACATACATTGTCTATATTGATGTTTTTAAGAAAAAGTTACAATTCGCCCTAGTTCCATTTCTGTCTTTTTCTGTGTTTGTGACATTCTTTAAAATGTGATATGATTTGTTTGTGATATGTGTCCTATAACATACACATGTGCTGTGTATAGACACATTTGTTGCCTTGAGAAAATATTCGACAACTATTATTCGAGCACCCTACAAATCTGGTCTTCGTAAAAGAGTGACATCAGAAGACAGCCGTTGTTAAAGGCCTTAAGAAGTTTTCATTACAGCTTGCCGCCAGGTTACATCAAACAGGAAATAAATGGAAGATGGTGCTCTGGTCAGATGTAACAAAATTTGAGCTCTTCTCTGCAAAATTGTGCATGTGGTGGGAAACTAACAGCACCCTAAACATGCTATTCTTGGAATGGCCAAAACAGTCATTCTCTAGAAGTGCGATGCGCTCTGAGAAATACCTCGTCTGCAATTGCAATGAAAATTGGCTCACAAAGGTATTGACTCAGAGAGCTGCAAGTAAAAACATTTTCAGGTTTAAGTCCAGCTTCCATGTAATTAGTATATGCTCCTTTGTATTGGCCTATCACAAAAACAGTCCAGTTTGAATTTTGCAGTTGTAATGTGACAAAATGTGAAAACATTTCAAGAGGAATTAATACATGAGCAAGTTAAAGATGTGGCAACACTTTACTGTGGTAAAACAGTCACTCACCCAGTCGGTGACTCTTAGCTACCCCCATTTTTCTCCCCTCGTGTGTTGTTATGTTGTGTTTGGCAGGATAAGTGGACCCTGATAGATCAGTATTGATTAAACTGTATTTGCCAGACAGTAACGAGGGTTCCCCTCAGGACGTTGTTTGCTTGCTCCCACCCTGCCCCTCCTGGTATCTCTTAAGACCTTCTGATAATTGTTTACAGTGCAGCACAGATAGACATTTCTGCTCAAAATCCACACCAACAATACACCCATATCGATGGCATTTAGTTTACAGACACAGATAACTGGAAAAAAAAAAACAAAAAAAAAACACATTGAAGATGTTTCATAGAGCAAACAAGTTCAAGACATTAAGAAAACAAAGTTTAGCTTGTTGTTGATGTTAACTTTCTCTGTGCTTAAAGTATTTTTATTATGTATACCAAGAACAGCCCTGGACTTCCCTGTCCACTGTCAATACAATAACAACTTGACTTCAGTTTTCTGAAACTTTTATTTCACTTTTTTTCTCATTACAGACTAAAGTACAGAACTTCCTCTGTCTGCACAGTCGGACCAAACCTTTCACCAATCGCTTTGCCTGCACAACTGAAGGCAGAAAAGGTAAGACTACTGCATATTAAAAAGTTTAATTTTAATATGTGAATGATCTATTAAGAGATTTGGTGTATGTTCTAATCAGAGATTATAACCAGTTGACCAGTGTTATTGAGCTTTCTGTATTCAGAATCTCTGTCTCCATAAATGAGCTTTATAGAACTATTAAATTTGATGTTCTTTATTCTTAAATTTATCTTAATTGTTTTTGATTTGAAAATAATCTTTTGTTTTGTCTCGACTCATTGTTTTATCTGTTCTTCTGGCATTAAAAACTAATTATTTGTAGTTGCGTAATGACTGTATCCAAACACCTCAATTCAATCCTATGAAATCTTCTGCTACATTAAACAAGCATTACCAAATACATTACCGGCGTACAGCTCTTGAATGCAAGGCACTTACATAATTAGCTAATATTCATTGCAGTCCGAGAAGCTCTTTGCTGTTGATGTTCAGTGTTTTTGTGATAATGTTCTGTAGCATGCAGGCCGGGTTTATATTCATGTTTTTTTCGTGTAATTTATTATATTACTCTATATATAATATATAAAGCCATGGATGTTTTTCTAAAAGTGTGAAAATATGATCTGCAGCAGCACAGGACTGTACTGTTTAAATCAGATCTGTAATTCAAGAATCATGGTCCAATATAGACGTTGGATCAGAAAGATTACACCATGAGAGAGTCATACCCGTCCATGCCTGCTCACGATCGTTTCCTGATTTAAGCAACACCAGAGCTTATTTTCTGCTCAGTTTTGGATTTCACCAATGAGCTGATTTGAAGCATTCAGTGGTGTAAGGAAACATTTTCAGCTGCAAAGATTCTGAAAGTGTAGTCTAAATGCCGTGAGGTGGGAGGAGCACAGCTCTAAACTTTACTGTTTTTGTCTTTCTCTCCTTCAGCCTTCTGTTTTGTTTAAATCAAGATTTAGTTGTCCGGAATCTTTTCAAGTCGCACAGATATTTAAAAGTTCAAACAAATTTTCATTTAGTTTTTAAATCCTTATCACCAAATCGATCAGCAGGTGGGCTACAGTTCATTTTCTCCTGCTAACTCCAAATCATTAGCGTTTTTATATAAGTGTTAGACACTTGCTAAATTAGTCCTCTCACCCTATCCTTTAGTCTTCCTCCTCCTCATGGGCTGTCTTGGTGTCATGGGACAGCAGCCTGGCAAACAGATGGATTGAAGTGACACTCACAACTTTAGTGGGGATTCATCTGCACGATGTAGACGGAAATCAGCAGAGACAGGGACTGCGGGGATGGGAAAGAGTTGAGGAGAGCGGGGCGACTGTGAGAGAAGTGCAGCTCGGTGACTCTCTGGTCTGAGAGGCAGAGATGTCGCCTCCAGATGACCAGACAGACTTCCAGGCCCAATACAGAGCAGAGTCGGAGGCTTCGGCAGAGAACTTCCTTCCAGCCTGCTGTTCACATTTGTCACTGTTGTTTCTTGTGTTTCCTGTCAGAGTTTTGTTGTGATTAACATTTTTCTCTCTGTATTACAAAGGACAGCTTTCATATTTATCAAGCGGGATAGACTCGTATCCCAAAGCAGGAGTAACATACTTAAACCATGCCATCATTTGGTCTTCTATATACATAGTTGGAGGTTTTCTATTGTTTGTTTCCCTTTTAAACACAGCTGTAAGTGATCATTTAATATTCATGACAGCAGAACATCAACAAGTAAATCTGCATGTTAAATGTATGATGGAGGAAGTAAATCATCTTACTCTATCGGGGGATTGCTAGTACACACACTGTCGTTCTGCAGCATGTCTTTGTGAGCTTAAGGGGAACAATGAAACATTCAAACCCTAAAATATATATTTGGTTCACTTAAGAGCTCTGACATTTTAGCACTTCAGCAGTAATGCTTTTGTTTTTAGTTCTCCTTGGTTCAAACCCACAAAAAGTCTTGAAGCTTGCTCAGCTTTAAATATTGTTTTCTGTAGACCCTCATGACAGTGGAAAAAGTATTTAAAAAAACATTATTGTACAACAAAGTGGTAGGTGAAAAATTTAAAAATATACTATTTCGCTCTCTCCTTTTTTTTTTTTTTACATTACACCCCATTTTTTTGGATCTGGTTTCCAGTTTGTTGAGTTGCTCTTGTGAAATATGACCCTTTATGACCCCTGATTGAATTAAAACAGCTTTAAACAGCATGCTAGTTGATAACATTTTCCTAGTTTAAAATCCAGATTTTCTTTCAGTACACCGAGTGGCATATTGCCTTAAATTGTCAAACATCAAGGCAGGCGAGAGCTGATGCCTGGTTGTTGGAAACAGTCCTGCCACAGCCATTTCCATTTCATAAAACTTTGAATACAAAAACTTCAAGATCAAAAAATGGCAACGTGACAAAATGATCAGTGCCTGAATAGACTTTGATGTGTTTGTGCAATTTTTCCTATTCGTGTCAAGTACAGTTGACATTTAATGCAGTGACATCTGATTTATGGCTGCTGTTTGTCCTCAGTGTCTTTCTATGCCTGGTACGATAAGCGCTCA
>CAEGAE010077548.1:0-65180 GCA_903067095.1 Girardinus metallicus
TATATATATATATATAACAAATACAATTTAAAAAAAACAACAACAGAATGAAAGAATTATTACATGTCTATTATTTTTCATGTTTATAATTTTAACTGAAATCATTTCTGTTTATAAACTACAAACACATGCTGAATGTAGATTTTTTTATATGATATACATTTTATTTGTTTTTGTTGTATGATATAATCAGCTATACATATAAAAAAATACAGACAAAACAATTAAACGGAACTGTTCTAATATTATCTAGTCACTCTGGATGAGAAATTACAATTTGTACAAAAGTAAGAATCACAACAAAGAAATGTATTTAAAATTTATTTTAATTCAATTTGTGATTTAAAAAGACCTGCAAACGAATGTAAATTCTGTGATATTCTGTAATTTTTTTTCAGAAACAAATATCTTTGATTTTAATCTATAAATTAATTTTGCTGCAACAGTGTATTTTTGTTTGAATCTTGTTTTGATTGTAGCAGAATAAATCCAATTTAAAAAATAAATATCTTTAAATTATAGATATCAAAGAATAGAAAGCAATTAATACAGCACAATGTTAAACTGTTTTAACAAAACATTTAATTTTGAATGTTTTGTTTCATTAAAATTGTATCAAATGTTTCACATGATTGTATCATAGTTCACATCTAAATCTCTCTAAATGTTCAGTTTACATTTAAAGTTTTCATTCAATTTGATTTCCTGCCTTTAATGATTTATTGGCTTTACACCCACACACAAGCACACACACACACAGGTGCGTCGGCGTGTGTGTATGTGCTGTGTGTGTGGGGGTGTGTGTATGTGTGTTTATAATATGCCTGCATTTTTTATTTCATGCGTTTCAACAGTTTACATGCATACAAACCAAATCACCAGTAAATAATCAATAATTAAAACAAATTTAATTTTATCACCACAAAGCTTTTCATTAGGAGTTAATTTTAACATCTAGTTATTGTTCATAATTTATGCAGATGACTTATAAATAATCACTTATGTTTGTGAAAATGTGTGTGTGTTCATACACCAACATCTTTTGTCAGTCATTCAGAAGATCACTGAATAAATGTAGCCCTGAGTTCAAAGTGCCTGAATCCAGTTAATTTGCTGCTGACATACAAACACAGAGAGAGAGAGAGAGAGAGGGCGGCAGAAAGACTTGGATGAAAAAAAATGTAGGTGTCAAAAACAGGAAGAGAGAGAGGAAGGAGAAAAGCAACAATGCAGGCCAGATGAAGGATGTACAGAACAACAGGGAGAGGGAGAGTGAGAGAGAGAGGAGGTTATATACAGTTCAAGGGTTCAATTTCTGCTCACAGATGTGCATGCACACACTCACATGTTCTCCAGTTTATCAGGTAACTGATGCAAACCAATCTGTGTGTGTGGGGGTGCACTTGTGTGTGTCACTGTGTGCACTCTTTAACCTCAGGAGGCTGCTGTCTCTGTGATAGTGAACTTTATTCTCATAATGAGACAAGTGTGCAAAGGGGTGTGTAGGTGTGTGTGTGGGGGTGGGTGTGTGTGTGTGGGGGGTATGTTAGTGGGTGGGTGTGGGTGTATATACAACCACACAATAGAAGCTCTATCTGTTGGCGTCACTTGGTTACAAATTTGGTCTCACCCGGACCAATGGATACTAGACACACATACAGCCACACACACACATACACTGATCTGTATGGTAATGTGAACTTTGTTTCACCTAAAAACGAAGCATTTGACCTGACCGTGTACTCCGCTTCACTTCTCGTTCTCCTCTCTTTCATCTTCATCACCTCCTCTCCCTCCTCATGTCAGTTCTTCCTCATTCTGGGTTCTGGTTTAGATTACCACATGTTTGGATATAAAGCAATCTCATCACTTTCCAATTAATTCTTTTTCTCAGTCAAAGCAAAATTCAAAATATGTTTGATATTTAAACCTTCAGAGAAAGTACATCTCAGTCTGAGGTGAAATTTAACCTCTGTTTCCATGGTGACACTGAACCAGTCAATAGTCTGAAGTGTTTCTGAAATTGGATTTGCGGCATTTCACTGACTTTATTCTGTTGTATGTTCTTATCAATGTAAAATTAAAACAGTGTTATGCAAAATTACAATTAAGATAAGAAACGTAAACTACTGGCTGCTACAGTCATACAATCCAACTGATACACAGGATGATGCAGAGTTTAAATTATTATTTGGCCTTTGACTGGTGATGGTGTCAATTCATGATTTTGTTGGGAAAGTCATTTATAAGGTCAATTTAATTATTTATTAAATGATTCTTTATTATTATTCTTTCTTAACTTACTTATTTATGTATTTATTTATTTAATTTGAATTTGAAACATATTTTAAAAAAGCAAACGTGGTTACTTTAGACAAGTATTGCTAAATCTAGAACAAACAAGCAAAGCAAATTACGGTTTTATTGGATTTAGACAGCCTGTTTCCTCGTCTGAAGTAGAACTTGTTCACTTTAATCCTCCTGTACTGCATTCAAGCTCGAATAACATTCATGCTTACCTGTTCCATCAGCGCCCACCTGACTGTCACCCCTCCAACCAATCCAGTTATGTTTAACTCTGAGAAGAGAGGAAGAGAGCTCAGTTTACCCCCCCATCCAGCATCAACCTCAGATCCAGTAGTGACTTACCTCCTCCTGAATCTTCAGGGTTATCTCTGTTTGAGACATCTCAGGGTCATCAACCCACTCTCCTCCCGTCCAACTTTCCAGATCCCATCCTATCATCCATCCAAATTCACCTCAGACACTAAGAAGAATTTGGAACCATGCTCATCAGACCCCTCCAGTGAACTTTTATATATGGCAAGTAAGCACATTTCAGCTTAATCATACTCTCTTGGTCAGAAGGTTTGGCTTTCTGTCAAACTTTCCCCATTAAATCCTGTACTGGTAAACTCTCTCTGCTATCTGGGCCCATCTACCCAGTAGCATATGTCATTAGTCCCATCAATGTTTGCCTTTCATTTCCCTCCTCACCTTCAAGTCCACCATACCGTCAACGTCTCCCAGGTTAAACCAGTCGTTTCCAGGCCATTGTGCCCTTCTACAGAGCTCCCTCCATCTGCCCAGGCACCCTGCCTACGCCGTCTGGGTGACTGTTTATACCAGTCGTTGGGGGCATGGGTTCCAGTACCTCGTTGACTGGGAAGGGTACGGTCCTGAAGAACGTTCCTGGGTTCTACGATCCTTTATTGGGCTTCCACTCCAAGTACTTGTGATCAGCCACCAGGGGGCATCCGTTGGTGAGGGATGCTGTCAAATTCATTTATCTATGTGAAGACTGGCTGTGCTTCTCCTTTTCCTCTGTCCAGGGGTACAACTCGCTGGTGGAACACTTGCAGCCTAATTAAGAATATACTTATAGAGCAATGGGTCTGGCCTCCCTCTGACAGATCCTGGACCATCACTCTTACTTATTGGAAAACCGGCTGTGTAATCCCTGAGTAGCCAAGTTTTGGTTTGTCGTCTAGTCCAGTCATCTGAATTGGAGCTTCACTTGAATCATCCTGCAACGCATTCAACCTTCACTAACATTCATGCTTGTCTCTTCCATCTGTGCTCTCCTGCCTTTTCACCAGAGTTGGAGAATAACTAGCTACATTTACCCAATTAAAATTACTTGAGTAAGTTACTTATCTACAGTTTATGTTAAAGTTTCATAACTTTTTATTGAAAGAAACTGATTTGGAAAAAAATTATTTTGCCTGACTTTGTTATTTTTTGTTACTAATATGAATTATTGTTATTTTGGACTTCAAAATACCAAATTTTTTTATTTTGTCCCTCTGATGATGTATTTTTATATATCAAATGGTTAATAATTTAATCACTTTCTCTGTAATGGAGTAGACTTTTTACCAAATACTTTTTACTTTTGAGTAAAAATATGTTGAAGTAGTTTTATAGTTACTTTGGAACAGTTCTTGGGTGCTCTACCCACCTTTGCTTTTCATCCTCCAACAAATCTTTCCACTTTCGTGTTCAACTCTGTGGAGAGAAGAAGAGAGACGTTCATCTGACATCCAGCATCTGCCACCTCAGATCTAGCGGTGCCACTTGCCTCCTACTGAATCTTAACTCCATTTTGCACAGTCAGTTCCGTCAGTCAACTTATCTGTTTAATTAATGAAATATGTTGCTCAGCCTAACTAACCATTTATGCCTCCAGAGCCGGTCCTTAGGAAGGCTTCAGATTTTGTTGCACAATTCTATCCTGAAAAAATAAACCTGTTAAAACTTCCATCACTGCCTGTTTAATCGTTGTCTGCACCAGAGTCAGGGCTTTAACCCACCTGAACTGACAGCTGGTTCCATTCAGACTGAAATTCTGATGAACAGGATTATCAGGACCAACGAGATGACGCAATGAACAACTGATATGGGAATGTGGAACAGTGAGAACCAATTACCATTTGTAATGTACGGATTGAGCCTGTAGTGCATTAATACAAGTTTCTATTATGGAAGCGCAGAAAGACATGAGCACATTCTCACTTGAGAAAAGCTCCTTGTTGTTTTATCACAGTCTGTGGTGATGTCCTCCTCTCCATATGCCTTTAATTTTATAAGTTCAAATCAAAATTTTTACATCTGAGTGTTATTGTCTTGTAAGCCCATGTGGGCTGGGCACCTGTAGAAGGATGTATGACGCATGAAAATAAAGACTATCTACTACTTATCTAAATCTGATTAAGTTTTTCTTCTTCTTTAGTGAAGCTAAAAATCAAAACTCTTGTAGGATTTTCTGGCTGGTTCAAAATAAATAATTGCAATACACAGAACCATGTAGAAATGCTGAATGCTTGTATATTCTGGCGCCAGCACTTATGTCACAATTTGGGGTGAGGGTGACTCATGGAAAATGCCAAACACACCCCAGTATTTTTTCAATATTCATTGTAAAAAGTTTCATATAACTTTTTTTATATTATATTTCTTTCACCTGATGTTTGCTCAAAAGACTTCAGGACTCATTTAGTCTGTTATTGTGAGAAATAAGAGGAAGTTTTTTCAATTTTTACTCCAATCTGCACTGCGTTTTCCTGTCGTTTTCAAACCATGTTTGTAGCCATTTTCAGTGGCAGGTCAGTCAGGTTGACCTGGCATTGGTTACATCTCCATATTTAGCAGTTAATGACCAGATAAAAGTTGATCCATCAGATAGATTGTATCTGATCTTATCTCTTTGGCTTTGTTCAACATTTCGGAGTAAAAACTCATCCTCTGCTGAGGATGTTACCCAGGATGTGCCCTCTCACACAGTTTTCCTTTTCCTGCTTTTCTCTGCACAGTCTGATGGGTCTGATATTAATGAGCATTTTCCTTGTTTACCCCAATGTCCTTATCTAATCTATCACTTCCTCATTCTTCACCTACAACCGTAATTCCAAAGAAGTTGGAACATTGTATAAATAAATAAAGACATAATGCAATGATTTACAAATAATTTTCAACAAATACTTAATTCAATTCGCTACAAAGATATTTAATGTAAAAGTAAAACAGAAAAATTTTATAGTTTCTTGGAAATATTCAATAATTTGGATTTTGATGCTTGTAAAATGTTGTAAGTTGGAAGAAGGGCATGATTACCAGTGTGTTACATCACCTTTTCTTTTAACTGAACTGAAATCAAAGAGGACATTGAGAGCTGACCACTAGGCTGTGATTATTCATGTAAATGTGTTTTCTATTTTTATCAAATTTGGAAAAATCTCAAAAATGTTTTCATATTGTCATTATGGAGTATTTATGTGCAGAATTATGAGAACAGCAGTAAATTTTATATTGAAACAGAAATAATAAGAGTGAAACAGAAAATGGTCGGAAAAAAGTGAAGTGTGAATACTTTCTGTTCACACTGAATAATTAACCAGAAACAGAAGGAAGAACATTTTAAATTTATAGTAGATGACAAGCCTTTTTATGAAACAAATATAATCCAAATAATGTTTATGTAAAATTATTGGTTTGCACAATATCAGTGCAAACCATTGCACTGATATTGTTGTATGGATCCAGTCTTTATCTCACCTATTACTGCAAAGGTTGTTGTAAAGTCAAATGAGAAAATGATTACAGTGAATCAGAACACATACACAGTGGGCTGTAAATTATGTTTCCCTATGCACAGATGGTTTGTCTACATGTGCGTTGGTGAGTGTGTTTGCATGCTTGTGTCTTTCTGATTTACAACCTCTGACATGTCAGGAGGAGAAGGAAATTAAAGTCTAAGACCAAGGACCATAAATCTACACAAGGACACACACATACACACGCACACAAACACACACACACAGAACGGCTGGTGCACTAATTAGCTCTGCCATGCTGAACACACTAATCACTATTGCCTCACTCTGTCTGCTAATTCAAAGATCAATTTCATTTTATGGATTCTTCATTGGAATTGTAATTCATGCAAAACCCTGCCACCCTGCGCTGAAAGACAGATTTAACCACCTGTTATAGGACTGCTAATGTCAAAGGAGTGTGTCGTATATTAGACTGTTATAGTTTGTCTTTATTTGTAATAACCTAGCACATCAGATTTCACATTTACTTATAATATTTAGAAAGGTGCATTAATTAAGCAGTTTATCCAAGTTAGTTGATCTGATAAACCTAATCAAGATCCCAAAATAACATAACTACATAAATAAATGAGAGAAAAATAGAGTTTACTGAAAAATATAAATATTGATAGGAAAATAAAATGATGGTAGAAATCTCACCACCAGCCATTTTTTTGTTCCATCTATGGGCAAATAATAAAGAAAAAAGACTATATATTTGTGAATGTAGTGAATTTCCAGTACAACACAATTTACATAATGACATTTAATATTTTAACAGAAACTAATATTACAGAATTATAAAATATTAGCAAAGCAACAGCAGATCCACAGCAATAAAGTCATGCATAAAAGTCAAGTGTTGGTAATTATCTAACAATGCTATCAAGTTCACTTTATTATTCAAGTTGGTTAAAAAAGTTTTCTAAGAAAACCCATTAGATTGCATGGAATCATTCACTGGCAGCATTCAGTCTTCCTGGGGTACATAGTGACAGTGAACAGTTACTTGTATACTGTCATTTTCAGCAATCCCTCATAGTGAACATGAATGTAGCAACAGCAAAACACAAACTCCCCTTTAACAAGAAGAAGTACCCAGAACCTTTATCAGTGTGAACGACCATCTGTTGAATATCAAGTTATTAAAAACATAGTTTCTTCTGTCTGTCCTGAAAACAGTAAACTTAGATCCCTCTGAAACTCTTGAGTAGGGTTGACCATTTAAAGCACAGCCCGTGTCTGTTATGAACCTGAAGTGTGAGAGTGTCTTTATTAGAGTTTACATCGGACCTCAAACCTCCAACTCAAGCCCAGAGACATTGTGTCCTGGACCAATTCAACAAAATAAATGAAGTCTAGCTAGAGGCCTGATGCTGAAGTAAACCAGACATTAGACAGTTGTGAACTCCAGTCTGACTTTGCTCTCTGCTGGCTTTGAAGTGTAACTTCTTCCAGTTTAGGCTTTTGTTTAATGGCTTCAGCTCCATTTTGTTGCTTGTTGAAACCACAGGATGAGTCAAGATCAAATCTTCTTTGATGTGTGATTGATAGGACTGGGAAAGGGTGGAGCCATGTTCATATAGTGTGCTGTGTTTATTACAGTGTAATTAATGTTTGCACCTTATTTTCTTTCTTACCTCACCAGGGTAAACTACCTGCTCCTCTAGTTAGACTAGAAGAAGAATAATAACTTGTTTAAATTTTTCTGTGCTTTATGCATTAGAATAGAATAGAATAGAATAGAATAGAATAGAATAGAATAGAATAGAATAGAATAGAATAGAATAGAATTTATTGATCCCAAAGGGGAAAATGCTTGTATGCTGACAAGCTACTCCATCCAAGGTCTTAAACGTTAGTATATTATTATATGATTTTGGAAGTTTATTAAAAGCCCACCACAGAAGCCCCACCTTCAACCAAATCATTTTTGGCTCAGTTTCAGGTCAGGCGTTCCATCTCTGAACTTCTGGACTGACCATAAAAACATCTCCCGGATCTCCACCAAGCCGCCTCCGACATCACCCTCAGGATCATTTACCTTCTGTCTACACTGCCCTCCATCCTCAGAACAGTATGGTGTCACTTTCCTCTGCTTCACTTATCCTTCATCCTTCTCTTTTACAGAAATCTACACACTGCAGATTTTTGCTGCACTGTGTGTTGAGGTGACTCTCTTTCTACATTTCACTCTATCCTGAAAATTACATTAAATCTTTATAAAATAGAACACTAAGTAATGCTCGCAGAAAGAGGAAAATAAAAAAAAAAGTCAAATATGTAGAGCCCCTCCACAGCCTCTTTCTTTCTAAAACTGCTCTCAAACAGCTCAGAGGATTGGTGCTAAATAAAAAGACTAAATAGTAAAAAAAAAAAATCTAACTAATAGAATAACTTATATATCGTTGTTATATCTGTAGTGTTAGCTGAAGAGTTTTTTGACCCAAATTAAGTTCATGAAATAAAATTTGATTGTTTTAAGAGTCTTTTCTGCTCTCTCTTAAAGGAGGAATGTTGCCGATGCCGGGGCAACAGGCTGGACACAGTAATAACAGAATGGACATAACAACAAACAACAGTGGGCCGGTCAGATTAGCCACTGTCACCCTGTTTAGAAGCAGCTGAAATGTTCACGAAGTGAGACTTTTTATGTATGGTGGAGAGCAGGTCCAACACATTACATGGAGTCTTGCCAAGCTCCGTCTCTGTGGTAGCATACGGCATTAAAGGCCATGTCTTCCTGGAGGGGAGAGTGTCTGTCAACTTTGCAACTTTAAGCTAACTGCACTACGAGGATGTGATAGGAAAATGATTATAAGTTAACATCTGCTGGTTGTGTTATATTAAATGCATGTGAACTTTCACAAAAAGAACCTGTTTAGGTTACACACATAAAGTTGGAAGTTGTTTTCCTGCAGCTGCATGGAAACCAGACTGTCTCTCCCATTGGTAAGGATAAGATTATAAGGTATAAGGATAAACCTGTTTGTTGACTCTGCCTGCTAGAGCTTTTCATTCAGAACTGCTTCAGGATTGATTGTCTGACAAGCTCTCTGTATTGTGTACAATACAAATAAACCTGATTGAGTGATTTCATCTAACAGTGCTTGGTAATTAATTTTTTCCACAACAGGGGATAATGCTGGATTCCAGTTGTAGTCAGAGACACAACTTCTCAGACGGAAAAATCAACTGGATGTGTTGGAAACATGTTTATTTTACACATGCAAGTCTAAAATCAATGCTACATGTAGCGCCTGCAACTCTTAAAAAGAACAAATTAAAAGCGGGACATTACTTATGGAAAGTAAAGCTGAAAATGAAGTCTGTAAGATGTACTGCAAATAATGTCCATGTTAAAAACGCGTCTTCTCCAAGTATGGTACGGTAACTGGACCGCTGTTACCTCAGATCTGACGTCAAACCGAGTTTTGAATTCCAAGATAACCGGAATGCATCATAAAAGCTGTATGAGAGTAAAACCAGATATTTGGAGTGAAGGAGACAAAACGGTTTGTCTGCCGGTACACTGCTATAATATGAGACATGTTTGGAGTGTCGTAAATCACAGGCAAATTAACCAATGAAGTCAGCTCTCTAGCTTGACGTGGCTTGTGCTAACCCTGAAAAGAGTACAAAAAACAAGGAAAAGCCAAGCAGGTTCTGCTAATGGAGATGGATCTGGCTGGAGCGGACTGGGACGGTACCAGTTAAAGCTGCTCTACTGCAGCTAAAAACTCTTCAGGAAACCGAGCAAAAGTCTGGTCACATGACCTGGATGACCGAGAATATACACAGACATATTTATTGTTCACTGACTGACATTATTAAACTTATTTTTATGTGAACCTAGTTTTAGCTTATTGTGATTTTTTTTTTCTTGTCGCTCTGTGACAGAATCAGCATCTGTTTCTTCCATCTGTGCAGCAGGCAGCACATTAAAGGAAGTGGATGACATTACACACACCTCACATTCACACCGCTGCTGTGCAACTATCTCATCATGTTCATACACACTGTATGTTTTAGTGCACATGTGACTGTATTTATGTGCATAGCTGTCAGAGGGTGGTTCAACAGGAGGTCAGACACACACACACACACACACACATGCACACGCACGCCTACACACACACACACACACACACACTATCTTCAGAAGGATGAATGACATTTGAGAATTCTTGTTGCTTTTGTATACATGATGATGAAGTAGTGGTAGAAGACGTCAGTGCCTAATGCATTATTCAACTTGTGGGGGAAGTGAGGAGCCTCCTCAAGTGTAGGGGCCCACCGGCGCCATCCCATTTTTCTGTGCCCAGTGGGATGGTGCCGGTGGCTTGTTTGCCCAGGGCACCAAACAGAGAAATTCACAGAAGTAAGTAAACTGTTGCAGCACTGTCACTAGCAAGTATTCTTCCTTTACCACTAACAGACAACCAGAAAAGAAAATGTAAAAACTTCAAAGCTGCAGTTTTACTTCATTCCTTTTTTCAAAGTTTGTGGATAAAAGTAATCTCCTGGATTTTGGCAAAGCTGCATAGTTTCACTTCAAAACAACCCTCATTAGATTACTCTTTTTATACCTTTTGCATGTAAGCAGTAATATAGCCAGTTGAAAGTGATTATTACTGACTGTGTTGATCGTTATCACAACCTCATGACAATAAGTGACCAAATCTTTTAAATTGTCAGAAATATTTCCGGGCATTGGGTTGTGGATTTCAGTAACTTGGGATGTTTGGTCGCAAATGTCATTTTGATAAACCCAGGTCCTTCTTCACAATGAGAGCTGGATTTTAATGGGAGGTTTACCTGGTTAAATAGAGGAAAATATTCTGGAATAGAATAGAATAGAATAGAATAGAATAGAATAGAATAGAATAGAATAGATACCATCTATTGTCCCACAGTGGGGAAATTCTGGTGCCGCACCAAACTATCAAGCAATCAAACCATCCAGATTGACACAAAGATAGAAATATAGAATACATAAAAACAGAAGTAAGAATAACTTACTGTAAAAAAAATGGAAAATGTTACAATGCAAAATAATGTGTTGCACTTAGAAAGAGCTTACTCCGACTTAAAGAAATGTGAAAATGAGTAGAATAAAAATACAAAAATACATGCGCATTTGTGCAAAAAATTGTGCGTACAACAGAGATGTCTGCATGAGCAGAGATTTGTTTTTAAGAATGATTAGCACTGTGAAAATACCAGTAGGAATGATCATATAGTTTTAATTGGTTTATTTCACTCTAGACTTTTATGGGGTGAATCTCCATAAAAGTCTAGAATCAAAATCAAAATATATTTTGATTTTCAGGAGAGACTTGTCTTTGCTCTTGATTTAAAGATACATTTCATTGTGAGATGGGCCTGTACGTTTTTGTTCATTCAGTCTAGAACTATAAATTGTGTCTGTGTGTGTGTGGGGGCGGGGGGTTATATGTGCGTGTGCGTGTGTGAGTGACCATGTGAGCACCAGTGTCCATGCAGTGACCTTTATCCTCTGTGCAATTACAAATCAGTAGGCTTGAAGTTGACCTCTGACCTCTTTGTAAGTCTTCTCAATGCCCAGCTTGGTGATTTTGCATAACACAGATTTTTTTTAACAGATATTTGGTAAAGTATTTTTGAATTAAACTGTTTTCATCTCCACTGACACAGCCATATGTGTCATAAATCAAATATGAGTGTCTCTAAAAGCGGCTTGCTTCCTGCCCAACATCTGCATCACATAAACACCTTGACATGTGAGTGTGTGTCTGTCTCAAGCCTTTGATTGTGAGAGTGTGTAATACACTGATCTCACTGTGGTTTACTCTCCATATGTCTTCCTGTGTGACTGTGTGAATACTTCTCTTTCTATGACGACCGAATAGCGCACTCTGCTTTCCATACCTCCATCCTTTTGGAGATACACAGGGCGATGAAAGGAATATCCGAGCTGCTCTTCTTTGATCATGTTTTGCTTTTCAATTTTTTTCTGTCATAACCCCACTGTTCCTGCTCACATCATGTTGTTTGTGTGAGCGTGTAAGCAGCCATTCCTTCAGCATTTCTACTGAGCAGAGCAGAGGTCACTCCCAGGACAAGCTTGTGTGTGTGCATGCATGTGTGTGTAAGTGTACATGGGGCCTCCTCTGTCCAAGATGAAGGATGATGGGAGAGAGGTGAAGGAGAGGTGAGAGGGTAACATAGAGAAGGTCGACCTGCGGTCAAATACAAATGCCTCCTCCTCCTGTCTGGAAACTGGAGCAACACGAGTGTAAAGAGAAGCCACTGTTTGTGATAGCGTGGACTTCATGGAGGTCCACGCTATTTCTTCTCTTCCTCTTCTTCTTTCTTTAGGCTCAAGAGGAAAAGGCCAGAAAGACATATTTGTTTAAAGTGACCCAATCTGCTGACATGGTTGAGTAGTGTGTGTTTCAAGCACATTCATACACACAGCCATGACCCAAAATGCAACCCTGAAAAGTAATGGATAAAAAATGAGTGTGAACTTTGACCCTGTTCTTCTCTCTCCCATTCCTCCCCTTTGTTTAGCCCTCAGTCACCTACTACAGTAAACTCCCTCCCCTGTGCCATTTGTCCTCCCCCCTGTATGTTTCTCTTCCTTTCTCTTGTTTTTACTCCTTTTTCCAGTCACTATTTTCTTCCTGTTTCTTTTGACATTTGATTTTTGCTTTTTTATATGATAGCATCTCTTTAATACTCCCAAAGGAGTAGCATAGCATACAAGTACTTCCAAAAACAATTTGAGATATGAACTTGAAATCATTTTTTAGCAGTGGATAGAAGTATTTTTTCTTTCCGCCCAATTTTTTTATTATTTTGTTTGTCTATAGTACTTAAAGTTTTAACCTTTTCAATGTTCACCGCCTTCTAGATTTGCTCTAATTCAAAGACCTTGCTTAATTCTTTTGAGATTTTTTTTTCAACTCAACATAGTTTCTTGCAACGGAGTCCCAGTTACAGCACTGATATGTTTCTTAAATCAAAACAGGATTCTTCATGTTTTTTGTGCGTTTTTTTTTTTTTTTGGTTAAGAATTTTATCTCCCTGTTTTCCATAAACAATAAAAAAGTAAAAGTTTTTCAGTTTACTACATGCAATGTGTTGACATGCTGATTCATTTCTTACCTTTTAAGGCCCAGTGAGGACCCACTGCTGCTGCCCTTAAGCCCAGGCTCCATAAGAAGAAGTGTTGTTTCTGGGTAAGCTAACAGCTAGTCTATAGAAATAAATGAATGATGATTTTTGCTCAGCAGACATTTCATCTGTGTCTTCTTTGTCATCTGATGCTGCTTGGCGTTTTTGGTGTGGTGGGTTACTTGACATTTTCAGGCTCTTGTCTGAAGTTACTTTACCAGATATCCAGGTCCAATAACATGACCATTATTCACATCTTGAAGAAACTTTGGGTACCTGGTCAGCATCCTTTTTGCTATCTTTGTATTCTGGCACTTGGTTGGATTCTTAAAATCTTCATCATTTCAGAGACCAAGATTCTTACTATTTCACATTTTTGTCTTGCACTTGGTCTTTTCTGTCTTTCCAAGTTTTGTATCAGCTCTGCAGGGAGCCTCTGCAATGATATATAAAATCTTTCTACCCAGTTTGGTCTTGACAGTCTACAGATTCCTGAAGGTGATGACGTAGTAATCCAGGCTTTAGCCAAAGAATAAAAATGTAGCTACACTATAAGCTATGTTTAGCTTATAGTGTAGCTTATAGTGTAGTGGATCTATTAATGGAGATGGGACCATTAATAGAAACATGTCTCTAAACTTGCACCACTGATGTTAGCAGGTTGTTTTCAGTCTAATGTGGCTAGCGTTAATGCAAAACATGAGCCAAAGCTAACAATACACCTTTGCACCTTTGCTCTCTGTAATCCAACATTTCATTAAAAAAAAACAACTACTATAGTTTAAGTTCATAAAACAGAAATAACTCAGTGAAAACGATGATAGTTTTAGTCCAAACCCAAAGTGTGTGGAGCTGTCGTCCAAATACTTTCTACTGGAGCCTATTTGAATTCAAAGACCTTGATGTGTAACCATGCTCACACTTCAGCAGGATAACACTAAGTTTTGACATGAGACGCTTTTAACATGATTTTTATTTTCCATTAAAACTGAATTGAAAAACTGATGACTTTTAAAACAAAATGTAAGCTAATGATTTCATGAGCTCAACAAAATGTACAATTAGCGATACACTGTACTCTTAAAAAAATATACAAAGCATTACTTCAAATATAAAGAAAATAAGCTGTATCAAAAATTTAAAAAAGAAGGTTTTAATAAAGAATTGCAAAGATTTGATGCTTGAGAAAAAAAAGCGACAATTAAACTTTAATCTTTAGCTTTAATAACATAAAATTACAGAATTTTTAAAGAGTAATCAGTAATACTTTAATAACAAATATATGTCAGATCATGATTTCTAGGTTAATGACAAGTTGTCATAACAAAGACATTTTGAATAATGTCAACTTTGTATTAAAAGTGTCATGATTTACTGAGTGACACTTTATGACAACAGTAATAAATATTCATAAAGACTTACGTTCATGACAGGTTTATGTCATTTTTATGACAGCATCATGACAGTCTTATTCACAGCCTGTCAAGTAGTGTTACCAAGTCCCCTCCACCAAAAAAAAAAGACACAAAAGACTTCGACATGGTCGCCTTTTCTCATGACTCAAGGAACTTTTGATCACATTAAAGAGAAACTGAAACAAATTAGGCAGAAGTGTAAGCTCTTTCCTTGGTTTGCCAGCTTTTAACCTTTTAAAGAACTATTGACAGTTCTTTAAAATGGCTTGAGAAGTTACTAACAATGTCTTGAAGAGCACAGATATATTCAGCGCAGTCAACAGTGTTGCTAATGTGTATGGAAGCTTGGACAAGCTTTCCACAGTTGTAACAGACACACTGGTTTCTGTACCAAAATAGGTTATGCTGCGCTTTTTTATATAACAAGTGAGTGACATGAATTAATGCATTTATTTATGCATTTATCATTTATCAACAAGAAGCTTTCTGCACCATGAGTTCCTTTAAATCAAGGCTTATGTCCCACCTGTTGCCTTTGAGTCATAGCTGGAACATTAATCAACATATTTGATGTATATTTGCTTGATGATTTTGATGATGGCATTTGACAAAATGTAAGGTTTATTGCGTGCTTCATAATTAGTTACTGCTTTATGTTTTTATGGTGTATAGTACGTAGAACTGCCTTGTTGTTGAAATATACTATAAACATGAGATATGATTATTAGTCCAAGTATGTATTAAATACAGGAGATTGTTGTCAAATATATAACACAACCTTTATGAAATTCCTACAGCTCATTCAGGGCTTGGTCAGATTCTTGGCAGCCTGTTTGATCACTTTCTGAGACTGTGCTGAGATTTAGGGGAAAAAATCAGCTTTTTTATCGTCGTCGTTGTTGTTGTCCCACATTTTCTCTAATTATTGAAGATTGCTTCTGCTGGGCCTTGTAACACTCCTAATACAAATGTAAAGGCAAGGAAATAAATGACAATTATTTGCGTTTTGTGCTTGTAAGCATATTGCAAGTAACACACACACAAACTCGCATGCACACATTTGCATATGCATACACATACATATTAAAATGTGTATTCCTTTCATTCAGATCTACGTTGTATTGATTTTGCAATTTGGCTGAAAAATAACAACATGTGTCTCTATCTCCACGGCTCCACCTATGTCAATCACACACACCCCCACACACACACACAGCCTTTTGGACAACCGGCTTGTCTGAGTGACGCCAGACATTCACATGAGCAGAGAGTGCTGGTGACGCCAGGCTGTATTGGGTTACATTAAACTCATAACATTAATTAAACCCACAACTGCTCGTCTCCTTCCTCTTTCCATCAGGTGTTCTGTCTCTCAGTAGTCTGTGTTTTGTTATTTTCTTTGTGGGCAGAATAATGGGTGCCTACACACAATAATAATGTACAAAGTCATGACTGAGTCTCTAAAGCAATCAATTAGGATATTAAAAAACTTCCACCTAAAGCAATACAATGTCACATTTACAATAAAGGATAAATGTGACACATGTAAGCATTGTGTTCTACTGTATAGAATCCAGAAAGTATTCAACGTGTTCCACTATTTCCACATTTTGTTATGTACAAACTTATTCAAATTGTTCTAAATTAATTTGTTTCCTCACAAACCAATACCCCGTGGCAGATCTATAAAATTTCAGCTGTGGAGCTGAGGAGGGCAAAGGAGTGACAAGAGGTCTAGGCAGGGTGGCCATGCTGGAGCTCCTCGGTATCTGAAAGAGTTCACCAAATATCTATTTACTGTATTATGTCTCTTCTAAGAAAAAAGAACATAACTTTTAGGTGTAGACATCCTTTCTCTTACCAGCCAAAATTATACATTTTCACTACAGTTAGCCTCCTTGAAAATGCCTTTCCTCTACATTTCAGCTAACCATCCCTGAACCTCTTTTGGGAATTTTTGCTGGTATTTTAAGACTAGACAAAAAATTGTAAGAATTTATATTTTGAACTGATGGACCTTACTAAGGTTCTAAGTAGATTTTCAAAATTGCCTATGAAGTGTGCAGCAGAGCAGAGCGAAGCAGAGCCCTATGCAGTGGACGTTAGGGGTCAGGAGTGGAGGCGTTCCACAGCGTCAGGAGATCAGGTGTGTGCCAGTGGAGGAGGAGAGTGCTGTAGACAGAACAGTGATTTCTGGGAAAACATTGCAGACTTGGATCAAGGGGTGGCTCCCTGTCCCAAATTTGGACCCTCCCCTAGGTAACTGTAGAGGACGATCTTCAGACTGTTGATTTATTGAGTTTTAGATTAGATTAGAATAGATTGGATTAGATTAGATTACATTTACTATCACTGCACAGTAAGCAGTGTAATGACATTAATAGTATTGCTCTGCTTTGGGCTTTATAAACAAACAGTCAAACACATAAGACTGAGCATAAGAATGATCTGATAAAAAAGAAAAAAAAACAGCTTTTCAGTCAGTCTCTCTGTCCAGTGTTCTCCTGGATGTTCTTTGTAAAACTCAATGTGCAGGGACCATTAAGTTTTGAGACCATCCTGCTCACAGAGATGTCCCCCATCCAGCCTGATGCAGATCTGGAAGAACTGCAAAGATGAATGGGTGAAACTGCCTAACGGTGGGTGTTGCAACCTTGTGGCATCAAGTAATGGGCAAAGTTGTGAATACTTATGAAAATGTCATTTCGCGGTTATCTATTTTGAATAAATTAGAAAGTCTCAAAAAGAATATTACATTATAATACGCGGCATATTTGTGTGTAGAATTTCAAAGAAAGAGATTAATTTAATTTTACTTACAGTAATGCTGTAATAACAAAATTTACAAAAAGTGAAATGCTGTGAATACTATCTGGATGCACTGTATATGTAAGAAGCTATCTCCACAATATCATTATCCCTTTGTGTTCACCAGTTCTGTCATGAGACTTTACAAAGTACCAGTTGCTGCTCTGTGTTATGAGTTGAAACTGTTGACAAAAAAAAAATTGCTTGATAATATTTTGTTGTAATTGGCGAAGCTATACAGGGAGAAGAATGAAAGCACACATCACGAAAAGATCCTACAACAATCAACTGCTTTAATTATCAGCATGGGCATTGTCTGCCATAAGCCTAATTGGTGATTGTTAGATATATATCAAAATATTTTATAAGGGTTGGTGTTATATGAATGTCTTCACATTTTGTATTCATTGTGGAAGAATTTTTTTTGTTTACGTTATGAACCTGTACAGTTTTACCACATGTACTTCAAAAGTCAGGCTCCCATGGACAACTAGAAATATGTCTGCTAAAAACCCACTAAACTATTGAACCAGAGTTTATAATAGAGCGTACAGCAGTGAATATGATGCAGGGAGAAACATGAGATCAGTGTGGAGATTTTACGATGGAAGACTATAAATGTGTCTGTTGTAAATTGTTTGGAGTTGCTGCTGCTTTCAGGGTCTGCTACCAGAGACATAAATCAGCACACACACGCATACAGATACTCAGTGTTAGAGTTAACCAAAACTACTATGACATCTTACTCCTTCTGAAACTTGTCACTGTATTTAAATTCAGACAACGCAAGTTAATTACTGTAACTTTAACCATATCTAAATACATATTTCATATGGCCACACCTGTATTCTTCTTCTGTCTTTTGTATTTTACTACAAATGTCTGCACTGTTTATCTCTTACAGTTTTAAAAAGGAGCTTTTCTTTTAGTTTGGAATTTTTTTGGCCAATCCAAAAGGTGGAGCAGAATGAGAAGGTCAGGCGTTCCCTCGTGTGACATTATAATTAGCTGTCACATTCCAAATCAAACATTTTGATATTCCTAAGTGAAGTTGAAGTTTCAGTTAGGTTTTATGTGAAGTAAATTGTAGAATTTTCCTTCTACTTTGGTTCATATATCTGAATCTGTTCATTTTTTTTTTTGGCCATTTTAAAATCCTTTAGAAACAGAACTACTTTTTTCTATTTTTTTATTTCATCATTTTAAAAATACCAGAAGTTGGTTTCTAAAAGAAAAAGTGAGACAAAATCTGTCTTTCTATATAGTTTATAATTCATAAATTCGTAAGATAAACCATTCCTTTGTTCCTCATGATAAAGGAATGAGTTTTTGAGAAGGATATAACAGTACATTATGAAACAAGTTAGTCATCTTTTGAATAATTTGATAACAAAAACCAAAATTTTTCCTCTACCTAAATATAGGATTCTTTCTATTGAGCATATTTTTAGAATTAATTTCTTAAATGGTACACAGAAATGCTGATTCTGTTAAGGAGAATGACTTCAGATTTTATCAGGGGTGTTTTACCTGCAGCTTTATTTAAAAATGAAAGTGAAATAATTCTTCTGATAGAATAAAACTGGACTTCAGTAACCAGTTCAACTTCAGTCTACTTTGGGACAAAAACTAATTTGAATTTAATTTGACCACATTTTAATTCATTTATTTTTATAGTGACACACATAGATGTTAGTTACTTAGATTCCAAAAGTTTTTAATAAAAATACACAGAAATAATATTAGTCAGAGGTGTTGTATGGAACAACAAGCATCAAACTGCAATGTGAGTCAAAGAGGTGGATGAAAAAATGTTCTGTTCATATCACACAGGTTCAGAGGTAATGTAAACTTATACCCTGTATTGTTGCAATAACTGCACTTGAAATAAAATGGTACAAAACAAAAACCTCCTCTCAGTTTGGACGAGAAAACAGAGGATGGAGATCAGATGTACAGCCAAACTGAAGACATGACAACATGGAACAAGACAAAAGCCAGGATTGGATTAGACTCCATGTGTGTCCAAGGCTGAGATTCAAGAATGCACGTGGCTCACTAAGTGATGTGTGATGTCAGAGCACCTCCAAGTGGCCAAATGCTCTTTGGTTCCAGTTCTTCTTATTCTCCATGTTCCTTCTTCTCTCATTTGGACTGGAGTTTACTATTTTTTATAACCACATGATATTTATGTTGGAATATTGTCTTTCTTATATAGTATTTTTGTTCTTGATTTTTTTATGTACTTCATATTGTATCTTTGTGTGAGTCTATTTGCTGTGGTTGCCTGTGACGTTGCTGCTGTTGTAAGGAAATTTCCCCATTCTGGAGCAATAAAGGATATGTCAGTTGTATTCTTATGATTTAAAAAAAACAGCAGCTGTGACAAACCTGTTTAATATGAAAAATTATGAAAAATAAGTATTGTTATTATTAATTTATTATAACCTCATTTTTTGTTTCTTATCCAAATTATTGCTGTATTCATACACAGGCTGTGAGGGATTTTGAACAGTTATTTTGTAACTTACATGCAAATGCAACTAGATTTATAATTTAGATATTTGAGTACTAGATTAAAGAGTTCTTTTCTTAAAACAGTAGCATTCAAAAGCATAAAAAAGCATAAATGTCTGGCTATAAATTTTCTATGGTGTTACAACATTCTATATTTATTAAAGTTTATAGAATTTAACTTATAAAGATACATGTCAAGATAATGACTATGTTTAATTTATATTTCTGTTAAGGATTCTGTTAAATTTATCTTTGACAACTTTTTTAAAACCTTTACCAAACCGTCAGTCTTTCAAACAGACAGTCTAGTCTCATATGTGGATTCAGACCCAGCATGATTCTGTATTTCCATTTCTACGTTTCGTGTTTTAACAGCCTGATTAACAGACATAGAAATGACTACGATTTAAATGTGTCATTCTGAAGTTTCCTACTCCCATTAGTTTGTTGACTAGAGTTTGTATTCATTCATTCATTTTCACTTCATCATGTTGATTTATTTCGAAGGAGGCCTCTGCTTCTTTTCCAGGTCTTGATAGCAACGGCTTGAATTTATCAAATTTGACAATAATTTGATCCAATCAATTTTACATAAAGATATCTCAGCTGTACAAAAGAAAAACATATATAGAGAAAGAATTTCATTTAATCAGCCAGCGTGTTTGGCGTCAGGATTTCTTACTGGAATGATTCTTTTTTCTACCTGAATATTTTACGTTTGTTTAATTTGACGGTGGCAGTTAGCTCTGTGTTGTCTTTGCTTTCACTAAAAATCTCCCATATATAATACCGTGACAAAAATAAAACTGAAATAATTTTTAAATGTGAACTAATATTTTTTAATAATCATAGGATCCATCAGACTCTTTTATTTGGCGTTAAATGAAAACTTTTTTTGAAATTTCTTTAAAAAAATGACATGCCTAAATGAAATTTTCAACAGAAAACAGGCAGCAGATGCCTGATATCTTTGTAGATCTCAAACATCGATCACCTAATGGCCATTAAGCATTTCTACATAAACCTTAAGAGTAATTCACGAAAATTAGAAAGACCTCAAAGACATCTTCAGGTCACTGCTGCCTTTGTCGCTGTTGCCTTAATTCTTTTGGGGAAAAATGAAAGATAAAATATATACAAGAATGTAAAGCTTAAGCCATGCTTTATTGTATGCACACTGAAATGATCATGTTCACCATTTAAACAGGTACAGATGCAGGCAATGTGGTAACTTAAATCTATGTGGCCAATAAATCAAAAGCAGCATCAGTTTTTTCATGTTGCATGAATAATGAATAAAATCCTTTCGAAATATATATTGCTGTTCTGTACATCTATATATCTTTTCTGCTCCTAAACATTGTTTGTCATGAATAAAGACTAGGACTATCTATAACCCTCCACCTAAATACAGTAGAGCTTGTACTTGTTTTCCAAACCTAGATGAACCACATTTTAAATACTTCAGCCCAACTAATGAGTGACTAGATTTAGCTGTTAGTATGACTTTGGTAAAACACTGAAAAATATAAGTTATTGGTGAAAGAACACATGTGGTGTCTGATTTGGACACCCTATTCTACTGAAGGGTGATGCCTGGGTGGGGATCCTTACTGTCATCCATCTGCAAGGGACCTTGGCCTTGTTTTTAACAATATATTTAAATATGAAAAGCAGATTAGGAATGATTAGAAATGATGTAAAAAGAGTTGTTTTTGTTGCATCTCACTTGGATTACTGCAACTCCTTCCATGTTGGTATTGACACATTGCTAAAGTGTTGAACACTTTTCGTCTGGGAGGAGTAAAAGATTAAATTGCATCACCGTTGTGTCGGTATCCTTGGACTGGCTTACCAAAGCATTTAACTGTCAGAGCTTAGATATTAATTCAGGAGCAGAATTTTATTAGAATGAGAAACTGTCACGTGGAATTGAGATATAAAATCCTCTAAAACGAGACTTTCTCATTTTAACAAGATGCAAAACTCATTCTTTTTACAAAGAAAAACTTTCTTTTTGTGACGAGACATGACGATACACTCCTGACAGATTAAAACCTGCTAAAAAGGCATAAAGGAGATCGCTGTGACATTCTTCCTCACTCTGTTACTAATAGATGAGATCCAAAAATCTACAAAAGAGATGTTGCTGTTTTCCTGTTATGACCTTTGTTGTTCAAAAGAGAATATATTTTATTTTTAATGAGGTATAGATCTTGTTATAACAAGTTATTTAATCTAAAATCATTAAAAATAACATTTTAACAAGTTTATATCTCATTATAATAAAAAGGGTTTCTCATTTAAACAAGAAACTGCTTCTGAATTTTTTGCCAATCTTTGCTGTTGAATGCTTTCATACCGGCTCTACCACAGGTTGAAATCTTACTGCTTACTCCATCTGATCTGCGCTGCTTTAAAAGTCCAGTCAGGCCTTGTTGGTCCACTGGACACCACCAGATCCTATTGAACAGACTGCCTTATTGATCAACGTAAAACTGCTGAAACATTTTTTCAAGTGGCTTTCAATTCCATTAAACTAAGTCTAAGAGTGTAGTAGTAGTATTGATTCATTTACTTGTTTTGTATTAGCTGCTTATATCAGGTAAGTCATCTGGGGTTGTTTTTAGATGCGCTTTAAACTTGATGGGACAGTGTGAGATTTAAAAGGCAAAAAACAATGTAAAGATCTTCTTCAGTTCTTTAAGTGATATTTCATCAAAATACAGCTGCCTGTCAGAATCTGCCTGTTATAAACCTTCACTCTGTGTGTCTCAGCATTTTGTTATTCCCTTATTTTATTGTCTATTTTTAATTAAACTCATTTTACTACAGAGGAATGGCAATCTAATAGTCATAATTAGATTGTCACTTGTCCAATCCCTCAGACACCAGGCAGCAACCTGACTGGAGGCAGCAACCACACCTGGCAGCAATTTAGTTGTTTTAAAGAGAATCTGCACAACCATTCAGCACCTGATGATTGCCATACCAAGTAGAGTCAAAACACAGAAGTCTTAGATTTCACTGTAAAGAGTCCAGATTTGCCTCCATGCTGGTGTCAGGTGTCATGGTATAGGTGGTTCAGATTGGAGCTTAAATAGATAAAGCAACATTTTTCTTCTTTAGCTAGATGAATGCTAGCTTTCCCCTTGTCTTCCTGTACATCCATCCCTTTTCTTACATTCTTTTCCCGTTGGTGTCAGGAGGGCTGCTGGTGCCTACCTCCAGTCAGGGTCACCAGTCCATCTCAGGGCAACACAGAGACAGACAATACGAACAACCATGCACACGTAAGGAGAATGTATACAGACCAATCAACAGTCATGTTTTGGACTGTGGGAGGAAGCTGGAGTACCAGGAGAGAACCCACCACGCACAGGGAGAACATGCAAACTCCATGCAGAAAAACCCCGGACCGGGAATCGAACCCAGAACCTTCTTGCTTCAAGGCAACAGAGCACCACCAAGCAGCTGTTTCCTTGTACAATTCTGCTCTATTCAAGTGTTGCTTCAAGACATTTGCTTGGATTCCTCCAGCAAAATTTCAAATGGACCAATCAGGTGAAGTTGTGAATGAAGATGTATATTTTCTGCTCAGTTTTAGAATTGTAGTTTGCCTGTAGTTTTAGTAATGGCAGCAGAGGAAGTGAAGGAAGCCGTTCATCCTTGTTGGTCACGGTTCCAAATATTGAATTAAATCAACAGCCGCCTCGTTCAGCTCGGCACTTCTATCTTTGTAGCGGAGGATGGTTGTTACAGCGCAGGACATTTCCAATAAGCTTCATGGCTTCAAACTGCCGCATTGCACATGTCAAGAACAAATGTTAGTGTTTGGAAAAAATTAAAAACGTCTACAGTCTACGCCTCCAGGAAGGAATCATTTTGCAGTAGCTCAGAGTCCAGACACTTTAAACAAAGCAAAGCGTGACTGATAAAAACAAAAGGTTGTTTTTATCAGCTTAGTAAAAACCATTACAGTTTTAGTTTCAAGTTCTTTCAACCAATATATTAGCAATCCAATGCCTTTAAGACTTTGGAAACACCACATTAAATACAATCATTTGAAAGAATATCAAGCACCCATGTAGACTTTGTTTTGTAAATTTTTACCTTGACCAAAGATCTCAAACTCCAGTCCTCAACAGATGGTTTGAATTAAGATCAAACCATTAAGATCTGTAGGGTGAAGGGTGAACTCTACTGTACCTTTAACTACACCCCTGTAAACTGAAGACATGAAATTGACAACCCTTGGGTTTATGTTGAACTAAAGCTTCATTTTTATATATATATATATGTATTCTATTCTATTTCTCAGTGTTTACCCTGAGACACATCTCAGCACTGAATAGATGTACTGAATTTGTAAACCAGAAAGCTCCACACAAAAAACAGAGGCGTGCATTTATGGAGGGTAGAAAAAGCAAATTACATGCGAAAATTACACACACACACACACACGCCCCCACACGCATGCAGGCCTAGCAGATGTCAATTGCAACTCCCATCCCACAGGCATTGATGAACTACTCGATGTGTGTTCACATTTGTGTGGGATCATTTGTCTCCCTCCAGCTAGAGAGCAAGCTGTCCAAAACACAACCTGCTGTTTGGCCAAATCAAACTGATGGCAGGCTGTAAAACAGCTCTGTGTGATGGTGTGTGTGTAAACAGATTTTTTTTCTTATGTTTTCTAGTTTTCTGTAATGCCAGTAAACATGGCCTTTCACAAAGTACAAACTACAGTCTGGATATTTACCAAATGCCTAGAAACTACAGACCACTGAGGAAATATTGACAGAGTTGCAGAATTATACACAGAAAAACAAAAAGTATCCTGGAAAAAAAGAACAAAAGAAGTCTGGTTTTCCAAAAATAAAGACAGGTTCTTTTCCCAGATCATCCCTCCGATGAAGATAACAGTCAGAGGATGCAGATCGATACCACACTTCTTTGCCCAAATTCACACTGTATCAGAATTTCTCATGATCATCTGTTGGAGGGATGACTCAGATCTTCTAGTTCACGAAATACGGGTGGTGTTTTTGACAACGGTGAAAAATGTATATAGTGAGCATTCTGCACTCTGAACACAAATGCAGTATAGACACACATGCACACGCCCACACACATTTCCCATTAAAAGGTACTACTGAAAGATAAGTTTGTGCAAGAATTAGACAATGCCAGAAGCAATGTTTAAGTCTTGCAGTTATTGATATTTTCTTAATATTTTCTTTGAAAGATCTGATTATAATCATTTGGATTTCAGTTTTATTTTTTTGTATATAAAAAATGTACACTGATACCACACACCCCTGAATGTATTTGAGTTTTTTGTGAATGCAGCATCACAAAAATGACCAAGTATTTAAAATAGTTATCAGATACATTCATCTTTAGCAAGTAAAGCTGTAGTTCCACTATATTTCAGAAATGATAAAATGTCTGAAGTGACAAAGGACATTTGCTATTAATCATTCCAATCTCAGGAAGCCTCAGGCTGGCTGGTTACTGTTTACCTGTTGCACAGCCTGCTAACTCTCAAGTTGGAGTTATCATACTCCTCTTTCTCCTCCTCCAGGCAAGGTTTGATATTTGTTTGCTCTAAAATAGCAAGGCTCTTATGTCCCTTTGTTTAATTTATTTTAGTTAAATATCCACAGGGTATCCTATCCTAACCCTAACCCCAACCTAAACCGGCAAAACAACACTACCTGTCGAGGGCAACAAGAATCACCAGATGCCCCTCTCAGCCCTCTCCTGTCCTCAGGCAGAACATACCGCAGGCTGTCATGCAGAACAGTAAGATTCCAGGTTTTGAATCAATAAGCTAAAACTATAATATAATTTTATCTGTCTATCTGTTTCCATGTGACTCCGATTGGATGTTTCTGTTTTTTCTGCAGGTGGCTTTAGGAGCACTAGGAAAAGGCAGAAGAGCTCAATTTGTTCCACAGATTATCTGTCTCATATTATATTGTCATGACATATGGACAGTTTTAATGAATAAGTAAAAACATTCTTATATAAGTTGCATACTGCACCTTTAATCTAGACAAAAGGAAGTCAAATAACTAAAAGGACACAAGTTTATGTCTTAAGGCCAAACTGTTAAGTCTGGAAAAATTTCTCAAATGATTAACAGTCTCGGACAAACTGTTTTGAGTGACCTTCAAAAGACATCGGTCAAAAAATAAAACTTCTTTTAGTTTGTCTTGAGAGCTAAGTTCAAAAGCCTAATCTGTAACTTGATCAGAATAGCCGTGCTCTGTGGAGCAAATGATCAAACACTTTGTTTTTCAGAGTTCAGTTGAAGGGAGTTATTTTTTAACCAGTGTGTCATTTCTTTCTGCTGCTGAAGCAATGCAGACAGTTTGAGGAGCTCAAGATACTTGAATGTGCAGCACCCCTGAATACCATCTACATTTAAGTATTGATATGAAACGTATCTGTCCTAGAGGGTGAATAGACCAAGAAAAAGGAACTGGGCCCAAAAGAGAGCCCAGATTTAGATTGACTAAACTATTGTGAAACAGCTTGGGCCAATTCACATTGTTCAGAGGGTCATTAAAAACCACACAGTGTGTGTCTTCTCCTCACACTGAAGGAACATAGTTCCTCGTGCCTCAAGGAGGCACACCCTCTCACTAAACTGTTCCTATGACGTTAACAGCACAGAATTACAAGGAGAAATTATAATGACTGACTTCTTTCATACCAGGAGGTTTTGATCTAGTGAACTACTTCATCCTGGGGACGACGGCGGTGGGTGTTCGCCCTGCAATCGGTGGACGCAATTCCCGATTCGCCCGCCCTCATTGTTGGTGTCTTTGAGCAAGATACTTCACCCCCCTTCCTTGGCCACTAGCAGGTAATGTGGCTGAAGTGTCTTGCCCAAGATCACAATGACAGAGGCAGACGGAGCGAGAATCAAACTGGCAACCCACTGATTGCTCACAAAATCCTACAATATTCCAGCATTCATGGTTCAGGATTATCTTGGCTTTACTGCCTGTCAGGGCTGGAGATCAGTCTCAACCTGTTTTTTCCTGGTCGTGGTCTCAGTCTTGGATTGTCATGCTTCGGTTTTGCTCGACAAACAAAGGCCAGTTTCACACTCAATAGTTTTTGTCAAAATTACAGAAATTTAACTCCTTGATGAATTGCTTTTATTCAGATGATCATGTTAGAAAATTATTTTTTAAAAATATAAAAATCTGTTTTAGCCTGATTTTCACTGTTTATCACATTTCTTAAACAACTATTGAGCAACGTAAGCTGATTAATTCAGTTTATAGAATGTATATTAACGAGAGACTGCTTTTAATAACTTAAATATTGGTTTATTATGACCAGTATTAGTGTAATTAGTGTTTTTGGTTGAGTAATTAACTTTTTTTTTGTACTTTGTGTTGTACAAAAAGCAAAGTCCTAAAATATTTGTCTGAGTTCTGAATATTGGGGTTCGGTCTTGGTCTCAGCCTCAGAAGATCCTTGACTCCATCCATGTTGGTTATGTGATATTTGCACCACAAACTTTCCTCCAAATCTCGTTTTCTCCCTCAGACATGGAGTATGGTTTCTGCCTTTCTGTGATTGGCCAGCACCTTATTACAGACCATGCTGTTGGGTTTTGGATTGTGGATGTTTTAGTATCTGCAAAAGTCGTGGAATCTGCAATCTAAAAAGGAGAATTGCAGAAGGTAGGGCTTTCCTACCTACCGCTCTGAGCTCCCTAACTTCCAGCTCCTCTGTCGTCTTTATGCCTGTAGTTCCTCTGGTGATTTCTCAGAGTTCCAGGTTAACGAGAAAGAATATTTCTCTTGTACATTTCTTCTGACATGTGCAAGAAGAAATGTGGTTGTCTCTCCCCACAGAACTGCAAGCAGAGCTCCAGTTGTTGAATCAACTACAGAGCATTCTAAATGCATATGGACTTATTATTTTTATTCCATCTTCTTTGTTGTGCTTGAATTTTAAGGCCCTCAAGTTAATTCCTAATAGAAATAGACTAAAAGAACTATTTTATGTTTTCTGTCTTTTCCTATTTTAATGCACTGAGTGGATGATGGTTTAATTTTCTTGTATATACACATTACAATGACAAAGATCATTATGATTCTATAGAATTGTTTTATTCCTTTTATCTTTTGCTTAGTTGTTCAGTTCTGTTTCACTTTTCTGCTCTTTTTCTGTAAATACATTTGCAACATTATCACTGTTAACTCAATACTTCATCATGTGTTCAATGTTCTCATTTATTTCTCCATTCTTTTGATTCCTCTTGACGATACCCTCTTTAACTTAGTTTCCGCTTCTCCAGTCTCATTCATTGTTCTTCCTTTAGTTTTTTTGTTGCATATTTTCTTGATGAGTTTTTCTTTTAAGTGTTCGTTTCAGATCACTTTTTTTTTAGCCTTCTGTCATATGGAACAAATGTTCATGATATTGATTTTTTCGTTGTCTCTCTTTATTTGCATCTTTGTAGTTTCCCTGTTGTTATCATTCTCATCCATTTCTTGTCCATGTTAGTGAAAAGCAAAGTCTGGAGCAGATAGTATCTATATTGAACAAGACCCACCTTTTCACGGTATTGTTACACCTAATGGCATCCTTTCTTTTGTTTTCAATGCTGTGTCACTATAAAAGTGTCATGGTGGCCATAAAGTCGCAACTCTAGATTCTGTGATCTACTTTGCACAAATAAAAGAAAAAATAAGCAGACAAAACATACAGAATAGAACAGAGTAGAATATATGTGTGTGTGTGCGTATGCGTGTAGGTGTGCGTGTGTGTGGGGGTGTGTGTGCGTGTGATATTGTAATTTAAATATGACAAAATATTATATAAATAATTAAACTAATAAGCACGACATGGAAATAAGTTAATCTATAAATGAATCTATAAATGAATCCAGAGAAAACTGACACTCAGAGTTGGGCATTGCAAAGCTCCTGTATCCAGCCAGAACGTCATGAAGTGAATGAGACTCATTGTCCAAGATGAGCTGAACCTTAACAGGATCCTTCTCTCTGACACCACCGTCCAGTCCAGCTCCACTCCAACACCGTTGCTGATCTTGCGGACCAGTTTGTTCATACAAGATTTACATAAAAGCTCATCAGAATGCTCTTCAACATTAGAGGCCCTACAGAAAATAATATATATACTTTACTTTGTAATTATCCCTGTTATCCTCCAAAGTGGTTTTGGGTTATATCTTCACAAAAACTAAAACTTCAATCTGTTCACCTAAGATCAGTCATTAGTTCAAGTTTACTGGATTCTGTCTTTTATCAGACAGGTTCTTCTTGACTTGGTCGGCCAGATATTTTAGCAAGCATATATGAAGCGGGCTGTGCAAGGATACAAACTTGTTTTTTAAAGTGGAGGAAAAGGCATTGATGTGAAACACTCCTTAGCCCTGACTTAAGCGTTCCCTGAAGAAACCAATGGAGTCTCGGGTTCTAAGTTTAAACTCATACATTCCAGAATTTATGCACCACCGCTAGAACCGGTTGGATTAACTGTAATCATCTGTACTTGCCTTCTAGAGTCCATGTGGATTCCCTGCAGTGAGTGCTTTCTATGAAAGCACTCACTGTCTGTGCTTGTAGTAACATACATGCTTCCATTCAAAGAGTGTCCACTCACACAGACCAGATTAGCATAAAGGACAGCACCTATTTAAAAAAAAAATATATATGATGTGGGAAAATGTAATGTTTTCCCCAATTAGATGATTCATTTCTCTGGCACACCATCCAACAAATCATGCACATATACTGATTCTAAGAGAGAAATAAATTTGTTCTTTCATTTTTGTTGAGTTTTCCTCCCCTTCTCTTTTGACTGATCCATTATTGCCCCCCGTGAGGTTACAGTGTAGCAAAGTAGTTTAACAGACATAAAAACAATGAACTTGAGGCAGGGGTACCATATAGGGGGAAAAAGTTATGACAATTCCAAGGGCCCCTGACCAATAAGGGGCCCTTCACAATTTTCTTTTTTTTTTGTTTATAGAAATTTAAAAAAATGGGGCCCTGTCAACCATTCAGCATAGTCAGCATAGATAACTTTTACCACACTTAACAACAGTCAGTCAGCAGCAGCTCTAACCCACGTCCCTCCTGACCTGCCCTCTCCTAAGTGAAATTATAGCTGCAGTATATAACTTTTATTAAAAAATTTTTTACATATTTGTTAAAACTGTCATTATGCTGGGACAGTATGGCATGAGAGACAATCTGTTAAAAATCTATTTCCTCTGCCTTCTCTCAGTGCTATCTAGAAACAACTAATCAGAGACAGGAGAGTTTTGGTGCTGTCAATCACAATCTCATGTGGCTGCTCATCCCGCTGCTGCAGCTAGCGCAGCCTGTTGTGAATGCTCAGTCTGCCTTCCTTGCCTTTATGTGTATTTTACACATTGCTTTTGACTGTTGATTGTGAGGAGAGACATTTCAGTAATCTAAAACTAATAGAAAAATTTAATCAACCTAGTTGCATACTGTATGCAGACTGTTGGATGTAAAATTCATGAGCAGTAAATATTGTGCTAGTGTCAGTATTGAACCAAAGAAAGCAAGTTGCAAGCCTTTGAAATTGTGACGCTTTTTATGGGTCAGATAGACTCAAAAAATTGTAACGGCAGCTGGTTGGGGGGCTCAATCTAATTTTTTTTCAGGGGGCCCAAGATTCCAGGCTTAGGATGTTGTACGGCTCCACAAATGCAAACATTCTAAAGAATATGCTGTTCAAAGAACACAAGGCTGGCTCTCTAATCTCTTACTTAATCTCTACTGAGGTGTATCAGTCTGTCAGTGGTGGAAAATATGGAGCAAGGTCGTCAGACAGAGTAAAGAAAGAAGAATTCTCTGTCAGTAAACACAATGAGGGGTTTGAGAGTGTGTGCTCCATTTCCTGACCACCTACATGCAGTCTCAGCACAGTGGTCACAAGAGAGCTCATCCCTCTTTTAACACAGCCCTTAATACACACATACACTCTGCTGTTTCTGTTAAATCAAAGAAAGAAAACCAATAACTTGTTGTTGACTTTGTCTCAAACATTTAGAAGAGCTCAGTGTCGATATGAAGTGTTGAGGGAAATACTTTATACACGACAGATGTTTTATCTTGAGGTTTTTCAGTCTTTTTTTCTCTCCCCTTCAGTATGACTCTTCTTCCTTGCTGCTTCTAATCACCTTTCTTTTCCCTTATCTTCTGAGCTGATCTTGAAGGAACATAGAATTTTTTTAAAAAAATGGGGCCCTGCCAACCATTCAGCATAGTCAGCATAGATACCTTTTACCACACTTAACAACAGGTGAGTCAGCCAGCAGCAGCTCTAACCCACGTCCCTCATCACATTCTTGGCCAACTTGCTGCTAAAGGGGTCTAACTGGTGTCCTTCAAAGGTCAGTGGTACCAGACAAAAGTAGAGTTTATTGGGTTAACAGTGGACATGAATGATGCCAAACCCCAAACAGCAAATGTGTCTGAACTCAGCAGTGTGCAAATAGTCCTGCCTGTTCATTCTGGACTATGCAGAGATGGCGCAAAGATAAACGGGGAAAAAAATCAAGATCATTCTTTCCAACTTTTGAAACAAAATCTTGGTCTTGTCAGTTTGAAACAGAGGCATTACCAAATTCTAGTGGAGGTGTATGCTAGCAGGCTCGTGAGGAAAGTGAAGATTAGAATTTCAGACTGTAAAAATGCTCTCCTTTGCCTTTCCAAGCTGTGAAACACTTTTGCAGTTATTTCAGGGGGCAGAAGGTTGAGACATGCCACCATCTCCTATACTGCAAACAGTTTAGGGAAGGAATGGTGTCTAATTTTGTGAAGGGCTCCAAGTGTTCAATGTTGAGGTGAAATAGGACCAGAATAATAACATTGTTTTGGGACATGGATTAATAGATTGCCAGCATTGTGAATGTGATACCTACACTCCTTAGACTTGTCTGCAGTCATCCCTCATCCAGTCATCACTGCTTTAATAAAAATGTGTGCTAAGGACTCCAGGTCTGGTGGACCAGCAGGCGGTTCTATATTTCAGAAAGTTCAACATTCTAATTATATTATCTTAAAATATTTGCTGAGGATTAAAAAATATCTACAAAGTACACTTTTTATGTGATTTGGAAGTTGCTGTTTGAGGTTCTTTACTGGTTTGTACTTCCGATGTCCTTGCAGAAGTTGGACCAGATTCTCACTTTTTGTTTTGTTCCTCTGGGTTATTTGTAACCAGGGAGACTGATGACCATATTCCTAAAAAGTAACGCTCAATTGGCTGAAGTAATGTTGCAGAGGCACCAACACGCCGTATGATTGGATGATTATTCATCCACTTCCAGGCCTGCGGCTGTGAGTCTGTCTCTTCCCTCACACTTGAGGAAAGAGGATTACATACTCCTGATCAAAATTTTAAGACCAGTTTAAAAATGGCAACAATGCTGTTGGATCTTAGCAAGGTACTAAGTTGAGCATCAAAATGTAAAAAGAACAAATGTGGATGAGAGAACAAAAATTGAGTAAGCAACTTATTGCAAACAACCACTGAATTGAATTAGGATGTTCATCAACTGGTCAAAAGTTTAAGGACCTATCTGAAAAAAAATAAAATAAAATAGAAATAAAAGTTTCAAAAAAGGACTTGAGTAGCTTGTTAATAGCCTCATGCTTGAAGGGAATGTTGCTCCAAGAAGTGGCGATGACGTCACAGAGGACATGCACTGTCTGGACCAGGTGTCCATTTTTGTAAACATCCCTTTTCATGCAACCACACAGCTATCAATTAATCAATTAAGTTTATATAGCACATTTCAGCAGCAAAGTGGTTCAGAGTGCTTTGCCTAATAAAAACAGAAAATTGCAAAGTTATAAGAACATTGATATACAGCCAACAATTGAATAAACAACCTGGTTATGAAATATGATTTAGATCAGGGGAACATGCAGGATGGTCCAAAAGAATGATGTCATTTCTCTGGAAGAAGACTTTTGTCAGGAGCAGGGCCGGCCCAAGGCATAAGCAAACTAAGCAGCCGATTAGAGCCCCAGGGCCACTAAGGGCCCCCTCAGTGGAGCTGATTTTTATTTTTTTTTTAGTAATAATTTCTATGTCATTATAATATCAAAAACACACAATTTCACTATGAAGTTATATGTTTTTACAATACTATATTTTGATAATGTATATAGAAATCATTTTATGGATAAAAAGAAAAATAAATTGCTCTTGGGGTCACGGTAGGTACCACACGCTTCGCCGGTATCATGAGCTGCAATGAGCAGAGAGCATCCAAACGTCAGAAGTTAAGTAAGCAAAACAATGTCTCAAAAAAGGACTTATCCTGCAGGGAGGGAGAAAAGAAAGAGGAAGAATAGAAAAAAGCCAAGATAAAGGTTTGTTTTAATGTGCCTTGGGAATGTAATGTAATGTAAAATATAGAAAATTAGCTTGATAGCGACCCGGAACGGTCCAGTTCAACATTCAAACATTTATGTTAGGCTCTTTGTGTTTGTGTGAAACTGAGTTTAAACTTTAAATGAGTTGATTCTCCTGCTTGGCTCCGAATATTTCTGAGGTGTTTGATAACGTTTTATAACAATAATTAAAACTTCTCAATGTTTGACATTTTCTAGCAAAATGTTTTTATGTCAGGCTACATTGCTGCTACATCGATGAGCTGAGCTGCTCTAAGCTGTAGTCAGGGATATGTTGTTTGCTGCTGAGCATAATCATTTTGTGGCTAAAGCAAACATTGTTTTTCTAAGTTATGTGAAACTTCTGTTAAAATCATTTGAAGGCTCAGAATCAGTCCAGTATGGCTCCACATTCTCAGGGGAGAAAAACTCACCTGGTATAAATTAAATTTTAAACTACTGGAGTAAAGCTTAAGAGAAATTTATTTAATCAAAGAATGTCATGAATACCTGTGTATGGCTGCACCGATTGCAGTTTTCTGGCCGATCCCTGGTTACCGATCTTTAAAAAGCCCGACTTGCCGATTGTTATTTAGGCTGATATGAATTTTTTTTGTCTGAAATGTCATTAAATATAGCAAGAAAGTCACTGAGTTGGCAACAATGGGGTGAATATTGTTACCTGTAAATGTGCAGACCTGACTTGTTGTGACGCACCTCTCACTGTAGAGCAGAAGAGTTCAGAGGCTGATTTATAAACCTTTGCTGACGAAGATAGGATTAGGGGATAAGATGGGCTTCACATGTAAGTACCGGCCAATCACAATCCCCCAAAATTAAGGAAATCGGTGCCCAGAAATCAACTGGTTGATAAATCAGTTGGCCAATAAATGTATCCTATTATAAATGTATATAATGTAAACAGCACTACCAGAGATGCAATAAGTCTATAACAGGTGTGTGAATGATCTAATGATCGGACTGCTGATTGCAGACGGTCCACATTGTTAGCAAAACTAGAGGGCCCCAAAACCACATCTCGCTAAGGGCCCCATGGAGACTTGGGCCGGCCCTGGTCAGGAGGACATTGTGAACTGCAGCATTGTCCTGACTGGATGAAGAACCCAGCCATTACCACAAAGATGATGGTCTTCAGTCTTGAGGGTTCGTCACCGCAACTTCTTCACATAGCTGCTGTTTAACGCATCTGCACCAACCTGAAGTTCCAATGTTCCAGTGAAGAAAAAATCCCCCCACATCATGATGGCACCCCCTCTGCTGAACCCTCAGATCTCAGGTGGGGACTTGTTGTCATGCCAGTAACCTTGGAAGCCATCAGAGTGATTATAGGTTACATTTTTTTCTCATCAGAGATAATTTTTTTTCCACTTTTCAGCACCTCATGTTTGATGCTCTAGCGCAAATTCTAAATGGGCAACTTTGTGCCAGTGAAGGAGATGTGGCTTTTGAAAGCATTTTTTGTTCCCTGATGCCGTCTGATGGTGATGGAACTGCTGTTGTCATCAGTGACAAGGTTAATTTGGGCTCAGGAACATCTCGTGTCTGGATTCTGTCATACACCACGAGCAGAAAATGTAAATGCTTGTAGTTTTTTTTCCAGTCATAATAGTTTGACTGCTGTGAACACTGGGAATGGACACATTGATGCAGAATATGTAAAAAAAAAGTATCTAGTACAAAATAATACACATTATGCATGGATGCTCACTTTGTCTCATGCACACACACACACACGCACACACGCATACAGATACCATATAAAACCACAAATTAGCATGGCAGCCATCTTATATCAGACTGACGGAGAGAGAGAACGATTGCTAAAATGCCAGAGGGAAGAAAACACTGTTTTCCAGTTGATTAAGTTTTCCAATTTCATTGAGACACAACCGTAACCTGATTCAATTAAAAGACCACTCTGGAGACAGACACTGTGTGTGTGAGCGTCGATGTGTATGCAGAGCTGATGGTTGTATTTTATTGAGTGGAAAATTGAATCAAATTGTTTCTCTCAGACAGTCTGTTCTCTGCACCCTCTACTCAGCCTCTTGTTTCTCATTCTTTGTTCTATGTTATTTCACCTTCTTTTCCTTTCTTATCCAGAGATATTATAACATTTTCCATCCTGTCTGTCCAAGTCTTGAAGCTGTGTTGACATTTTTTTTTCTTTACGACTCAAGAGTAATGGGCACTGGTTATCTAATGGAATCAGAGCTCAATGAAAGCTTGTAAGTAACCCACAGAGGTGTTCATGTTATCCTGTGAAAGGTGTCTTTTGATTTATCTGGGTTCTTTGTAGACCACGTGTTTTAATGGCTTAACAGCAAGTCACCAATTCTGAAACAAAGCTACTAAAACCTGTCAATTTACTGTCGCTCCCTTATGCAATATTAGGTTGTGGAAGTAACAGATCCAGGTGGGAGATCCAGATGTGCTGCTGCCCAGCATTAGAGGTGGCTTAAAAATAATACCATGGACCTGGAATTAAATTGTTACATCTCTGTTCAATGGCCAGGTCATTGAAACGTGTAGTAAAAAAATAAAAATAAAAACACTGGTACTCCAAGTGAGTCTTGCAGATGTTGAGTTAAGTCAATTCTATTTCTATAGCACATTTCAGCAACAAATACAAATGTTTTTATTTGTCTGTGCAGTAAAGTGTGTCGCCTGATGAAAACATGATTGACAAACATAAAACAAGCAACAAACATATTTTCTCAAATGTAAAAAAAAAAATTGCTATAAAAAATGAAGAATGAAGACTATAATCAAACAATGTACCAGCTATTAATCAAAGGCAGACCTAAACAAATGGGGTCCTAACCTTCTTTTGAAAGAACTGTGTTTCAGCATTTTACAGTCCTGTGAAATTCTAATCCTGATTACTGGAGAAAAATACCTGAAGCTGCTGCGCATGATTGGTTCAGTGGAGGCAGAGTAGATATGAACCAGAAGACTTTACAGTTCTGGAAGGTTGATACAACAGCAGAAGATCTGTGGTGCTAAACTGTTCAGTGATTTATAAACTAACAGTATTTTAAAGTCTGTTCTCTCAGTGGTAGGATATTACAACTGGGTGATGTTCTCTAACTTCTTGGTTTTAGTCAGAATGCATGCAGCAACATTTTGGATCAGTTGTTTGTCTGATTTCTCCTGAGCAGGATCTTTGTTTGGAGATGCTTTCCATCTGCTTCAGCCTACATACAGTCAAAGTAGTTGTTTGGTGAGCTCTCCAGACTCAACGTGTCCAGGGACGTCATGGATTACACACTAAAGAACCAATTTTTCGTTCTCAAAAAAAATGGTTGACATGAAATATCTAGAAGTGAGATGCGCTACATAGTTTACTGTCGTTCTTTCAATGACAAAAATAATTACATCAACAGACGCATGTTGATGCAGCAGTTTAAAAGTGTTTTTTCATATCATAAGACGTTACACTAACTGACATGGTAACTAATATTAGCCATAAGTTCTACTTTCTTTATTAGTACTTCTTTGCTATCCTAAACTAGATCCTGTCTTCTATCCTAAATTCAGGTGAATTCTCTACATTTTATGGTGTTTTTAAACTTTGGCTTGTCAAACTCAGTCATGTTCTTATAACATGACAGGATAAATGCATACATTGCTTACTTGTTTTAACACCCAAGAACAATACTTATGTTTTCTCTTGAGCACACACATTTAACATTTGTAACACAAATGAGCAAGTATGTGCACACACACACACAAACACACCCCCACGCACACACACACGCACACACACCCTGCTGTGACCCAAGTGGCAACCAGCACAGTTGGACATGAAATACTATCCAGCACAATCATCTGCTTTTTTACAGCTTTGTTCTTCTCATTTCTGTGTTACATTTCTGTATTTTCTTCATCATTGCTCCCTCCTCTTCCTCTTATGATTTCATTCCTTTCTCAAAATAAATCACATTTTCACCAAGGTAATGTGTGTCTGGTAAACCTTTGTTATATGAAGAGAAGACAGCTTTTCCTCTCTTGGCTTTTTTCCAGTTTTTTGTTTGTTTATTTTGTTTTGTTTGATGAAGTGATAAAGTGCAAAAGTTTGTCTTTCCTTCCATAATGGCTGATCAACCATTTGACTTTATCTTCTGCTATTGTTTTTTTCTTTTAAATCTGTTTACAGAGAGTATTGAAACTGTGCACAGATACTCTTTTTTTAAACAAACTTTGTAAAACTTAATCCTAACCCAAGTTAATTAAATGGCTCATAAGAGTTAAGGGGCTTAAATCAAACTACAACCAATCTTTAATACATTCCATAAATAGATACTTTATATTTGTAAATTCACAAACTAGTATTTTAGTGTCACTATCATTTGATCTTTTTGATATTTTCAGTTAAAAACTTATCATGTGTCTGGTGCATGCAGCCACAGTAAAAGGAAAGATCGTTTAGACTCTAGTGACCCTCATGAAACAGTCCACCAACGGAGCAGCACAAAGCCCCATTAAAGGAATGTTTTAATGTACAAATGACATAGATGGCCAGATTCCAAAATTATGTATTCATATTATCTATTTAATTATCTATTTATAAGATCAAGACATAATTAATGTGTTAATTGCTACCTTTAAGTATTTTGAACTGCCTTGTTGCTGAAAATGTGCTATATAAATAAAATTACCTTATTTTTATGAAGTTACTCCAATTAGCCTGGAAAAAACCCAACAGACAAATATATTGTGCACCTTTCTTAGAATGCTGAACTTTCTGATCACACATGTATAAAACTGTCTGTTTGTACTGTAGAAGTGTAGAATGTTGGCTCTTCTGAAAACAATCGACAACAAAGAAGAAACCTTAGAAGGTTAAGGTTGGATTGCACAAAATCCAAGACAGAACATGTGTTAGCATTTCTAATGCTAATACAGAAAAACTTCCTTTTCTCCCATTGTTGTGAAGATGAAAAATGCCCCTCTTGTGAAAAAAACACCTAACAGTGATATGCATGTGAAAACCGTTGTCCGCATAAGCAAACTGAGTTAAGAAAATATGAAAATAATCTCATTGCTGTGGAAATGTAGGCAAGAGTTAATTAAACTTTGACCCAGGTTAAAAAAAGGTCAAAATACTGGATTTTCTTCACACAATATTAAATATCTACACCCTTACGCATATTTAAATGTATATTATATGTAAGATACCTGAAACAGAAAAAAAGATTAAATATTTGCTAAATACTTCCTTTTGGTCAAGCTTATAGAAAAAATGCAAAACATCCTATTTGCTGAAATCTCTAATTAGTGATGGGTTTATGGATAATCACATTTAAACAGTAAAATTACATTAACACGAATCAGCGTTGTTCAGCAGGTGGTTCTGTCCCCACAGAGAGAACTCATAGAGGACAGCAACCTGGACTTCAACCCTGACCTTTTACCTTCAGCTGAGTTCAGTTAGGGGTCAGCTTTCAGAGCAGAGCTCGGGTTCAAAGAAGGGACATGGAAGGCTCCGCTTAGGACTCGCAACACTTTGCTCATCATAGCAGCTTCTTCTACACTTCCTGTCTACTTTGAGTGACGTCGTTTACATTGAAGATTAAATCATGCCATTTTTTTGCCAATTCAGTGTTGTTTGTATAATGTAATATTCCATGCAGTTATATTAAATAATTTATAATATATGCTCAGGTAAGTCTGATTAAAAGTAAAACCTTTTCATTAAGCCTACATTTATATTTTTAAAAATACTTTTTTGTAGCGGTCAGATGTAATATTCTAATGTTTTTACTATCTATAAGTGGAATCTCATCACAGTAAACAGAAGTGAAGACTTTCAAACATCCATCTGTGTTTAATTGATCTGTGTAATGTTATGCTAAGTGACAAAGTTTCTGAACTGAAAATGTTATTTTCAGTAATATTCTATGTTTTGAATGTGTCTGTGGATCAAATGATCAGATTACTTGCAGTACAAAGTTTGAATTTTCAGGGTTTCCCTCTGAAAGCTGCTAAGTCCAGTGGCAGAGCTGCCAGAGAGGTTCACCAGTTTTTACTGTTTTAAAAATGTTAAGAGAAAATTTGAAAATATAACTAGTTATGTGACATTGGAAGACATTATTAACAATACACAAACACCAGCTTAAAAAAGCTTTAGAAAAAGCAAACTCCATAAAGTACAATTAAAATAATATACAGTTTTTGCACATCTGATTGGAATAATATGTGACAACCAGAACCAGCATCTAAAAGAATACCATTGTTTTACATTTATGGATTTTCTCCCATCCATTTTTCTGGATATGTCATACTGAGTAAGGCACATTCAGAGGACTATTGCCATATTACCTTTCACATGTTTTTATGGTAACTGTATTAACACCCTAAAAATATACACAACAGCAGTCATCTAAGGTGAGGTATGCATGTCTCTTCCTTGGTGTTTATTACTATTTAGCTCATTTCCAAATAATGCTTCCAAAGAAATTTTTTCGAAAATGACCTCTGAACAATATTGTCACTTCCTCCACAGATGTCATGGGGCGGTCAGTCTGGAGTCACATACAGGTCAGTGCAGTATGAAGTCAAGGGTCACCTCATTGCCCGTTGTAGAGAAAAGGTTAAAGCACCATTTGGGTCAGTTTTATAGTTGTCTGCTGACTCTTGTGGAACATAAAGCTTGTATTCAGAGAGAGAGGTCTTTTCACCCAATCTAATAAATCAGCATAAAGAAATACTCTTTTCCAAATCAAATCTTTGATCCACAATAAAAAGACACACTGAATATGTCCCACCATAAGAAAAAGACAATTTTATTTTCAATGCAAACTGATGTATTGCTTTTACCATTGGATTGCAATGAGACGTGTTCTCATTGTCTCACTGTTTAGAAACCTATTGTCAACTTTAACTGATGTCCTCCAGATTTTTTGACAATTTTCAAACATTTTACAGAAGCAAGTAACATCATTTTCTCTGCAGTCAGTTTTGTGTTATGTTGCGGATGTTATGTAAGAGAAAATGGTTTACATTAGGACAGGTGTCACCGTCATCAGACGGTGAAGCATTTTCATATCAGAGAGAAAATAATGTCATTCAAACAGGAGACTTGTTCTTGTGCCGTCAGAGATTAATGACACAAACAAGCAGATCAGTTGGTCTCCTGATGGAAAGAGATGACAAAGACTTCATTCATACCAGCATTGAGGACATCATTTTACATTGTATTGTAAATAACTACACTTCACTGAAGAATATAAAAACACATTTATATTCTACATCTACATCCGATTGTCTTTTCTAAACAGAAACTGCCTCCACAACATGGTCCTAACGCACAGAAGTTGCATACACACAACAATCCTCCTGCACAATATTTTATGCACAACTCTGCGAAAATGAACATTGCATGAACGTGTGAGGTCATCCAAGCAAACTTTTAATCTGCTGTGAAAATGTGTGTCCGTGATGCAAATGTTATCAGCTGACAATAACAAACATCTAAATACACTAAAATCTGACTTCATTCATTCCAAACCCAATCGTTTCTCATGATTTAAATCTTTTAGTGCTTAAATTTTAATGTAGAAGCTGAATCACATTTAGCCTCAAGAAATACCTTAATACACATCAAAAAATAATGGGAAAATCTCAATCAGATGTAAATTGTAAAACTTTATTCGTTTTTGTTGACTTCCAGGTATACATACTGCACCCAATTCAAAGCAAACCCGGAAGATGTTTCAGAATGTCTTCTTACTGCAAACAATCAGTGTGAAAGCTGTGCACACTTCTATCCATGAGGCCCCATGAGCAGGAAGAGTGTCTCCATTCAAATCTACAAATTAACATTATCAAACAGAACAACAATTAGCTTCATCCTCCCTGATATTAGCTATATTAGAAAATCTGTTGTATCACCAAGAGGTGTAGAGATAAAGATTATGAAGAACTGAACACTTCTTGACTCTTTGGGAGGAAAATATAATGTGAGTGTGTATCTATGTTTCAGAATATGATGTTGCTAGAAATAATCCACACCATGAGGTTGTTAGATCTACACCACCTCACACTGTGGAGAAAATGCTGGTTGTTTGGCGAGTGATGTGTCAGAACCCCTTCACATCTTGACAACAACATCACACAACTGTCAAAAAGAACAAGACACCTGCACACCTCCTAGACGTACATTTGTTTTTCTGATAAATTGTTTTTGAAGTAAGAAAGAAAGATATTGAGTGCTACCACTACTGTAGTAGTCCATATATCAGAGGAGAAGACAGATGGAGGAGGAGAGCAGAAACATTGCGGGTTCACCAGCAGGGCAACGGCCGTCTTCCTATTCTCCATCACCTATACCCTGGGGGCAGGCAACACAGCATGCCACTATGCTTAAATTTGTCCGTTTCTGTGTGTGTGTCTTATCATTTCTCACCTTGTGAGGATCATTTCTTCCAACAAATACTGCATTGTGAGGACCCACTCTTCCTCAAGGGGCCCAAAGTCTGGACCCCATCAAAAGAAGTCCTGTTTTTGGGTTAAGGATTTGGTTTAGGACTAAAGTGGAAATAGTCTGCATGTAATGGGTATGTTGAGTCAGGGTTAGGCTATAGAAATGAATGAAATACTGAATGGATATCAATGCAAAATCTTTGTGAGGTTAGGGAGCTGGGGGGGGGGGGATTATTCAAATTCAAAAATACTTTATTAATCCCAAAGGGAAATTAAATGTTGTTGTAAATCATTAATTCAAATTCTTCAAAGAGTTATTGTAGATAGTAATGGATCCTGGCAGGAGAGATCTCTTATTATATGTTGTTATATCTTATTATATATTGCTTATTATATCAAGATACGTTAGAGGTAACTGCAATAGCTAATAAAACATTTACAAACTAAAAAAATGTAATGTTTCCATTATTATTCTTTTCTGTAACATATGCTACACAACAAGCTTGTTAAATGAACAAAAATAGAGGCCTGAAATCAAAATTTTGTAAAGCAACTTATTGTGCATGACATAAACTCTTCTGAGTCCACCATATTTAATTGGCATGACTTAAACAAATAACAACGGTTTTTGTGTGATTCTAAGCTCTGCAGCATCTGATTATTGAACGCCCCTCATGTCTCCTATCCTGCCGATGCTCTGGCTCATGGTGAGCTCCTGATTCCACAGACTCTGACTGAATTTCCAAACTCATGAAGAACCCCACTCTGACTGGTTCAGAGAAAGGCCTAAACACATTCAGTTCTGTTAAAATGTTTGTATTATATGGTAACTGCATTTAGCCATTTGGAAAGGCTTTATTGGCTCTAGTAGCCTTTATTTGAGAATGATCAGACAGGAAGGTGGTTAACGAGAGAGAGGGAAGACATGCAGCAAAGGTCATCAGGCCGGGACTCGGACCGGTGACTGGTATATATGCATGGGTCATGTTGTACCCATGCACCACCTCCGCATTTATTTGAGCGCTTTTTTGTTCAGGAGCTACAATATAAGTCCCATGACATTATGGCCTCTGTAATTGGTCTTCTGTGGGTGTATTGTAGGACAATTTCCAATTGGAAAATAGTTCAAAATTGTTCTCTATTTATGAATTGACATGCAGTTTGACAGATAGGGCTCACCAGATACAAGCTGTATAAAAGAATGCAAATCAGTCCAAATCAAGCTGCTAACATGAAACAACAGCTTATACCCTATCCCTATCCCAATGTCTGACCCAAACAAAAGCAAAACAGAACAAAAGAACATGATACTGATGTGTACTCTGATGGGACTGTCTTAAAGGAAGGTTGCTATATTTGAAAAAAATAAGTTGTCAGCATTCCCTCGGAACCTAAACTTAATTTCTTCTAGTTTTAAAAATAAATTACGTTTCTTCCTTCTGACATGACATCCTTCTGCTGGAGGGTCAGGAGTAAAGTTCTTCGTCATGTCAGTAATGAAGTAAAGGCAAAAACGTCTATTTGCCTTCAACCGTGTTTTTAGTGAAATCCTCTGGAAAATTATGTTAATAAATTCTGGTGTGATCTGAAGACATTGTCTGTGTTTATTGTTCTTTGTGTATCATTTGTGCTCAGATTCACTCCTTCATTTGTTGATCTATAACACCAGACCTCAGCCTGACTGTAACCTACACAGACTGAAAGTGTTTGGTTCCTGCCCCAACTTGGAGGCTTAATCACAGATTACTCTATTTCACTCATAAGTATTCTTTCATATTTATGAGTAAAGGTTATTATTTCCCAAAAAAGTAATAATAAAGAAATACCCTGGAAGAAAATCTCACCCAGTGCTAAACAATGGACCAGCTCTCCTGGATTCTGCATCTATGAACATTCAATAGATAGTGTAATTTGCTTGTTTTCATCTTTGTATGTTTTTTTTTCTACCTAATTAAAGACTAGGTATTGAATCATTTAATTAGTTCCTTGACTGCATTGACTGGGACATTATTAGGCTCAACGCACCAGCAAGGCCCAAAAAGAAATTGGCAGTAACAACAGAGGAACAAAACCCAACTACTGTTTACCAGAGACATCCCTCGAGAGTGTGAAACCATAAAAACAAACTTTAAATCCCCCAGATAGATCCTGAAGGGATTACAACTGCACAACATCAACAAAAAACTCAGTACAAAAAAACTTTATAAGTTCCAAATGATATGGAGCACAGCTTGCAGGAGAATGCTCATTTCCAGTTGTTTATATTCTACATTAGGCTAAACCTGACCTTAAATACTTTTGTTTTTTACTAAATTCCCACCAATGTGTATTTCTTATAGTTGTAAATTAAATGTGACTGAGGCTGATTTTACATACTCCATAAAAATTTCTAATTAGTTCTTTAACTCATAAAACATTAGACGCTGAAACTAAGAGTACTAGCTCTCCTAGCCACTCTTCAAAATGGGATAGAAAATATAACATCCAATTCAGGTAATGCCATCATCATGAAAATGACCAAAAGTGGCTACTTGTCTAAAGAGCTGCTAAAGCACATAATGACCACTTTTCCTCACTCTGATAAATTATCAGCATATGTCTATCTGTTATTTCAACAATTGGAAGCATGATCAACACAGATTGAACAGCTTCCTTCAGTTCCTCCCTTGCCATTGCTAAAACTAGGCAGACTACAATTCTAAAACAACGAAGAAAATCAACATCATCTTTCAGAACTTGTCCTTCTGATCACTGATTGAAATTTTGTCAGGGAAATACAACTCAAAGGGAGAAAGCCCAGACGGAGCACTGGACTGAGATGAGAATCGAGCAGAAGTTGTTTTGGAAGGCCATGGCCAGACCCTCAGATCAGACATAGATTGGTCACTGTGTGCTCAACTTGGTGCCACAAAATTCATGCTTCACACATTAAGCAATCACAACAGCACATTTATTAACTGAGATAGCACATAGCTTGATTGCAAGCCTTTTCATTTACTCACAGGCCCATAAAGACTGCACAGTGAGTGGTAAAACATACCATGTCCACCCATCTGTACACTCTTGCCAGAAAATTGCACCACCTCTCAGTGCTTACTGAGCGTATTTGTCTCTTTTGATTGGCTGGACTTTTTTGTGTGTGTGTGTCCTGTCTGGCAGCGTGACACTCTGAATTTTTAGTTTTATTCCAGACTCAGAACTGAGTGCAGCAATTTACAGATTTACTTTCATAAGTGGAGTATTAAAACTTTTGTTATACTGCTTAAGAGATATATATGTGTGTAAAATCATTCCTTTGAATAGAACTGCTATGTCTATTGATTTGTTCATTTAGAGTCTGTATTGTATCATCACCTCCTTTTTAATTTTGCAGGTGACAAAGCTTTTTAAATCAGTGATCTTGCCACAAACAGGTGTTTATATTATTTTGTTCTTGTAGTGTACTGACGATCCATTTGAGATCCTCAACTGAGATGACCTTGTAGGTTCTGGGTTGTCAGGATTGTTTCTGGCTCCTGCTTCCTGAAAAGCTCTAACTGTGTTGTTCTTGTTATGCTTATTAAAAATGACAAAGCATCGCCTTCTGAACCAGGAGTTTGCACTCAAAACTTTATTATTCATCACCACTGACAGTCATTTTGATTCCCTGCTGCCATTTCCCAGCTCCTTCATCATATATTGCCACCTGCTGGTTACCCTTGTTATCACAATTAACATTTTACTGCACATCCAGGCACTAACAAATGCTGGTTCATCAATCTGTTTATGTATGACAGTGTGATTATTTCATTTGAATTTTGTTGCAGTATACTGTTGTTATGCTTTTTCATTTCTGTGATGGGCCTGTCCAGAATGCTTATCTCTCTGTTGTCCTTGGAGGTTCTTTAGAAATCCTTTGTAAAGTTTGGGATCGTCAAAGGATGTGCCAGTGTTTTAGAATCATTATTTTGAAACAAAATGAATGAGATCATGTTACACGGTTTTACTCATTTAAACTATAAAAATTACAACGATATGAAGTGTTGTTAAAAGTGCTATTTTGATATTCAAGAACCTTACATCAGCAAGGTTCTTGAGGTTTATAGAAAGGTGAAATACCTTGATCACTTTATCACAGATTAACTGGAGCTTGATGATGATGATGATGTTAATATGCAGACAATGTTGTAAACTCTATGCTCAGGCAAATAACATTGAACATAAATTTAAAGCATATTGCTCACTGTTCTATAAAGCACATAGAAGCATGCTGTATTTCTTATAAGAAGTATAGCATGCAGAAGTTTCATGTCGCATATAATAATGAAGTGAGAATTCTTTCTAACCTACTCAGAGGGGGGATTTCCAGTCGGATGTTTGTAACTGTAGGTGTTTGTACTTTTGAAGCACATTTAAGAACGTTAATGTTCACTTTTATGGATCAAATAGATGCCTTTGTAAGCCCTATAATTACAGCGCCACAAATCCAACTGTGAGTTGCTAATCCACTCTAAGGAAGCACTGCTTAAACTTAGTGTCTGTAAGCTGATTTATTTTAATTGTGCTATTATATTTATATTCTGCTTTTATTGTTTTAAATATATATTTAGAACTTGATTATGGTTTTATATTTCATGTTACTTTGTATAAAGATGTAAGTCTGCTGCTAAGGTTTGATTAACTGAAACAGAAAACACCTTCAATATTAATGCTGGTTTCCACCAGCAAAACTTCCTGCACATTCAAACTGAAGGGTGAAGGAAGGAGGACTGGCAGGTTGTTTGCCGTCTGGCTTCAGTCCTCAGAGCTGGTCCAACACACCTGGCTGAAATGGTGCAAATACCTCCTCAGTCTGTCAGAATGTTCTGCAGATGTACTGAACCAGAGAAAGAAGTTAAAGATGCACCAGCCCCTGTGGACTGACTTTGAACTTCGCTACCTATGTTCCTTCGTCCTTCTCAAAAATGCAGTTGTTGGTTTCTTTAGCTGAGTCTGTTTTTACAAAGTCTAGATTAACTGAGTTCAAATATAACAATTCGAGCAAATCTTTAAGTAGATTTAAAAATGTGTTGCTATTTTATTTTATAAAATAAGTAATTTTCTTCATTTTTATTCGATAGAAGCAGCTTGCATTGACGCAATACTAACGACAAAAAACAGATATCCATGTTAGACACACAGCTAGTTGTTCTTCACTAAATAAAGGCTGAACTGGTATTCAGGCTCCCTCTGGTGAGTAACACATGCAACTGCAGCTTTGACATTAACTGAAAACATGTTTGTGAACTTGTTTCTATAACAGGATCTAAATGTTTTCTTACATTTAACCATTTCCACACAGTATCACTGACAGTTCACTACTGAGGAGTAACAGGGGAATACTGCTGTTCATCAAGTAAAGACAATAACAACACTCCCATCAGAGGGATTACATTTCACTGAGGTTAACTGATATCCTGCCTTCATGAATGGTCCCAGTAGTATTATTCCTTACTTTACTAGTTTAAATGTTTTTTTCCAAAAAGCTGTTTGTTATGTATCTCTGATATATTCATACACAATAAAAGATTTTTTGACAAACTTTGAAAATGTTGCATTAATGCTCTTTACAACATTTTTTGCAGCATTAATTATTTAGTTGTGCTACTCAGCTGAGAACTGAATTTAATATGCTGCAAGTCATCAACTTCATGCAGTGTGCTGGGTTTCTTTAAATAAGAACTTTTTAATCAATGTAACTAATAAACTAAGGTTGACTGCACTCTTTGATAACTAGAACACATTGTGATACACATTGTACGTGTGATTGGATTGAATTAAAAATATCGTGAGATAGTGATATATAAACAAACTGAATTTAATATGCACAACCAATACAACTGCATCATACACAATGATATAAAATAACATGTAATCCAGCCTTTAGATTTATTTAGAACAGATGTAGTTCCATAGTTTGCATGTTTTCAGAAACTATTGTAATTTGTTTATTAAACTAAAAGCTGTAACTTGCATGAATATTTTGTTATTTTCTTGAAGTTATGTTGAAATGTGTTTTCTTTCAGCCAGATTTAGAAACAGTTTCTCAGCTTTTCAGAAAGATCTTGAGAAATCCTTCACAGAGATGATGGAATCATGTCCAGCGACAAGCATGCAGTGAACAACAGCAGGCGAAGCAGCAGCAAAACGCCCAGAGACAGGAGGCAGGACTGGCTTTTTATCTTATAGTTGCATTTACCAATGAATGCCAATTACAAAAAAAAAAATCACCAAGTTTGATATAAAATTATTTTATGTGTTTACACTAACAGAAAGTTCCCAAAATAATAATCAAGTAAAAACTGAAAATAAAAGCTTTATGACTTTGAATGTGACTGCTAAAGCTAGAAAAACATGACTTCACACACGTTAAATCAGCTGAGGAATGACCTGGAATTTATGAGGATTTCTGTAAGTACAGGAGGACTCTAGGAAATCCACAGCAACAAATGGCCTTTATCAAGTCAGAGGACTCTAAAGCGTTTTACACTAAACAGTCATTCATGAGTCATGGTGAGCTGCATTGTACAGCTGCCCTGGGACGGTTGACACAGGTCAGGCTGCCATGCACTGGCGCCACCTATTGGGCCCTCTGACCACCACCAGCAGGCAAGGAGGAGGAAGTGTCTCGTCCAAGGACACAACGATGGAAACTGTATTTTTTAACAACCTGGAGGTAGAAAAACTGTTATTTTTTTTTATACTTATAAAATAAATTTGAAGGCCTGAATATTAAGCATGTTGAACCTTTAATGTAGTAAGCTGCTTTCCCTGGTATATACAGATAAGAAGTCTAAAAAGCATCTACCTGTTTGATTGTGGCCCAGCTATACAGATACAAACAGAGCAGCCACTACACTGAAAGATTTTTTCGTATTATTGAAATTAAGATTCAATTCAAAGATACTTTATTGATCCTAAAGGGAAATTAAATGTTGTGACTCAGTGGAGTTGGGGTTTGAAGCCACTATCATCTAGACAAAGCAGGCAGCAGCACCATTCAGTGTGATTAAACTGAATGTTAATTCAATCAACCAATTACAGGCAGATTGTAATTGCATGTCCATTGTTTGTAGATTGTTTAATTAATGTTATAATTGCAATTACAATTCTACAATTGAGATTGGAGAATTGCATTGTCTGTAATACACAGATAATACTTTGGTCATGGCATTAAAATAGCTTTAACTGAGTTATTTAACTTTGGTGGACTGGAGACCTGTCCAATGTTTACTCCAACCATTGTTTCCCACCAATCTTTTGCCCACACCCAACTGGATGGATGGTTTAAATCCTAAATTAGAAATATCTTCACCAGATAGATGTTACCTATATATAGAAGTGGAACAGAAAATATGCAGAGGGCCAAACTCCTGGTCTGAAAACCAATTACTGCATGCAGTGTTGTTGTGTCTTTGTATGAATTTCAATTCAATAAGTTTATGTACTCATTTGTAGTTAGCGCAAAATCACATGGTGTTCAATCCAAAGTTTGCGTCGTTATTCTTTGGCCACTAGATGGCAGCGCTGTGCAAGTTTTTGAATTGTATTCCTGCTGTTCTGTTTAGATCAGTGGTGTCCAGTACTTAGGGACATTTTTATCTTGTCTCTGCTCCAACTCAGCAGATTGAAATAGTCCAATTACTTCCTCAGCATGTCATAATGTTCTGTACAGGCCTGAAAAGACGAGAGGCTGCGCCCAGTTTGTTCTGGTAGGTACTTACCTTGTGTGATACATGCTAGGAGAGGGAGGCTATAGTAAGAGAGGGGGGTTTATTTGTGCTTATTTAAACCTATCTATTTTTTATGTTATTCAAACTGACTGATTTCTAAATCAGACTATTTTTCTATTTCTGGTCAAGATTGTAACTACCCTAACCCCACTAAGTGACAAGGGTGTACAGAAAATGGATAGATGGACGGTCAAGATTGTTAGGATTACCAAAATTGTTTTGATTAGCTGTCCATGCCAGAGTAATAAAAGCTAGGGGGATTTTAAATACATTTCCATTATTCTTGGCAGTGTTGGTTTTTCAACTGTAATACTCAAATATACACTATCATAAGATGTGGTTAAAAAAAATATTTCAAAAAGTGTTATTACATGTAGATCACATTTTGCATATTTAATCCACAAACTTCTCACAATAACGTGCTGAAATTGTGACCTGTTCCTCCAGTCACAGAGGATGTGACCTGGTCAGTGTTCACAAAAAGCCCATCTAACTGTCTCTCAGAAGGGGGGGCGCGCGAGAGAGAGACTGCAAACAACGCAATATCCGGTGGAGCTGTTGGCGGGCAGAAAGGGGTTGGTAGTGTATGTTAGCAACGCAGTTCAGGCTATTGTGTGACTGAATTGCGAACGCAAATACAGTCTGCTCTAAAACTAGCCTGTAAGCCGTTGGATACTTCTAGTTTTTTTTTCTCTGTTTAGCTCCTTGGCCTGTTATTCGTCCTCAAGACACTAATAAATATCAGTCTTTTCACTTCGGCCTGCTGCTAGCCGGACAAGCGCTCCGAAGGTTCCTGCAGAACGGTAAGGCTCGTGTTTGTTAGCTAAGCTGGAGCGAGCAGAGCACGCCAGCCATGTTGCCTTCAAGATGCTGTTAGCAGGCCGTCTGGCTCGTTTATATGCACACGTTGTGAGCTGCAGTGTACTGCGTTCTGTGTGATATTGAACAGTTTCGCCCAGTGTTGGCTCATTCCTCCCGTACGCAGCCTGTTGGGCTGAGCTGGTGAAGGCACGAGGCTTTCAACGTGGGTGCAAACAGAATGGAAAACGACGTGCAACACGTTGGTTGTTGGCTTTGTGACCGAGGGAAGGTGCATGTTTGAAAATGTAGAATCTGCATCATATGTTTGCATTGTTGGTTGCTGCAGTGAGCGTGCATTCACTTTCTCTGTGACTTCCAGCTGCGTAAATCACGCTCCAGTCTGAAACATGGAGGGCACTTTTAGAAAAGACGCGTCTCTGAACGCTTGTTACATTAACTTCGCGCTGAACAGTGTTTATGGAGTATATTGCTTTTTTTTTTTCTATAAAACTTTTATAAACCCGGGCCTGGTTCAGTTACCCAAAGTTCGGTAGTTGTGCCTCAAACCGCTTCACTTTCAAAAAGTATTTTTACATGTAAACAGCTGAACCGTTTGGGGCTTTTGGTTTAAGCGTTGGCCTGCGTAACATTTTCTTCTTCAAAGCATCTGAGTTTCTACTGTAAGAAGTTCCGCCGGCTGGTTCTCTAACCAGCACACTGACTTTGTATTCCTCCGTGGTTACCTTTGCCTCTGATTCTCATTGTTTTGGCCTCTTTGAGCATGTACTGTTGCAGGCCTTCCCGCTGCAAGCCCCTCTGATGCAAATGTAATCATCAGCACCAGTCTGCTGCAGATCTGATTGGCCCCCCCAACACAAGTCTAGGTTGCATGTTCAAAATTCAGTGCTGAAACTCCCAGTCTGAGGGTGGCGCCAAACTTGCAACAGTCACACAAAAGCAGAGAAGTAAAGCAAGAGTTTTATCATGAACATCTGCATTTTTCAAGCTGGTGTGTAAATAAATGGCATCACCAGAAACAGAAAAACACTCTCCTTTACTTTCAGGAAAAATAATTAACGTCGTTTAAATTGTTAGAATAGCATTTTCTTGATCAGCAGTGCCTTGATTTTAGTTGTTATGCATTTCAACTGTGTGAACCAAAGCAATTCCCACAACACCTTGAGCAGGTCAACAATAGGTCACTGTTCTACATCATTGCATGTTTTCTGTTGTCTACAAAGAGCCCTCTTCAGACGTCAAACTGGCGACCGTAGCAAAGAAGAACAAGAAGGCTGAGGATGAGGAGCAGCCGGCGGCTCCGGCTGCGGCGGCAACAACGGCCACCGCGGCAACAGAGGAAGCACCTCCGGTAGAAGCAGCAGCAGCTCCACCCGCAGCCGCAGCGGCAGCTCCTGCAGAGGAGGAGGAAGAGGAAGAGTATGTGGTGGAAAAGGTTCTGGACCGCCGTGTGGTGCGGGGCAAAGTCGAGTTTCTGCTGAAATGGAAAGGCTTTTCAGAGTGAGTATAACATGCTCAAATACTGGATGCTAGCACCACCTTTGAGATGTAGCTCCACTTCTGAGCTGCCTCTTCACAGAGGAGCCCTCGTCCACTCAGCTCCTTCAGACTAGCCAGCACCAATTAGCAAACACCTGGTGGAACTGCTGAGTTCATTATAGCAGCTACTTCTTTGTGAAATGCTGGTAAAAACATTAATAAAGGGTAAATAGAGGAGCCATGTTGTATGACTTCCTGATGGTGGAGCTTCAGAAAGAGCAGGAGTTTCTTAAAGAGACAGAGGCCCAATTGTTGTGATATCATATGAAAATCAGCTCAAAAACAGTCCAGGATCTGAAGCGAGCAGCGCTGATGATTGTTCATGTTTTATAACATGCAGCTGTTTAACAGAAGCTTCCAGTCAGCTCACTGTTTCTGTGCTACATGTGTGACGTCACACTGCCCTGGTAGAGCTTTCTCAAAGTCATTGTTTTCCTGAATTTCTACCTTTATATGCATTAACCTGTTGAGTTAAAGTCATCAAGAATCTTTATTATTATTATTGAAAGTGTTGAAGGATTGACTTCAACATTTCTTCAGCATGTTTTGATGTAAACATGAGCAAAAAGTATCAGTTTCTGCTTGGTTTCAGTAAAGTCTCTTAGATGAAATGTTCTATTTTTAAAATGTTGCTACTTATAGATTAACACAATTATGTAAAAAAATATTATTGGCTGGGTTATCTGCCACAAACTTTCTATAGTCATTAAAAAGTTGTTATGTGTCCTGTTTGATTCCCTGGCATGATTGCAGATTTACAAGTCTTCTGTGAGGCTGAATTGGGAATTTTGGAACGTTGTTTCAGAAACATCCGTGTCTTAAGTTATTATTTTTGTACTTATCTGTTTAGCGAGGACAACACATGGGAGCCGGAAGAAAACCTGGACTGTCCCGACCTGATTGCAGAGTACATGCAGAAACACAAAGAGAGAGAGGAGAAGAAGAAGGAGAGTAAGAGGAAAGCTTCCAGCGAGGCGTCTGGAGACGCAGAGGAGCGGGCCAGCAAGAAGAAAAAGGAGGAGGTAATTTATTTAACGTCTCCACAGCCAGATAGCACCTGCTGTTTAGGTTCTGTCAGTTGCCATTTCATCCTTTTATTCTACATCTTATGCTTTTGTTCTCCTTTGAGATGACTCTGTTGTACATTTTAATCTAGTATGTCGGTCTTTGGACAGTTTCCCAGGATTTTTACCTCAGTGACCGTCTTAACTCACATGTATCAAACTCAAGGCTTGGGGGCCAAATCTGGCCCGCCGTAGCTTTTTATGTGGCCCTCTAGGCTCCAAATTACATCAATAAGCCTGGCCAGTTTTTCACAAATCTGCAAAATTCACAAAAAATCTAGAGTCCCACATTTTTTCAAATTTCCCTGCAAATTTTTCTCAAAACTGGCAAAAGAAAAAAACAACAAAAAAAAATACATTGGGTTTAAGTGACTGCTGCCTCAGCCTTCCATGATATGATTGAGTCCATGATCGATACAGCGAGTAATAAAAAAAATCACATTTAACATCATACATTGTTGTAAAAATTCCTTTTGAACAGCTTGTTCTGCAGCGGCCACAGACTCTGCATAGAGCTGTTCTGGGTTCCTTCACTGGTAATCTCCTGCTGTATTACTGAAATCAGTCCATTGCAGAACATTTGCTTGTCTCTGACAAACTAACATTTTTGCTATATAATTGTTGTGGGTCTATTTCTCTGTCTGAGTTGCTGTCTGTGAGTCATGCCATGTGTGTGATGTGTGTGTTCTGCTGTCAGGGGGACAAGGCCAGAGGTTTTGGCAGAGGCCTGCAGCCTGAGAGGATTATTGGAGCCACCGACTCCAGCGGAGAGCTGATGTTTCTAATGAAGTGGTGGGTTCTCACGTCTGCTTTCCTCCTGCACTGCTCATAAACACTCAGAGATTCTAGGCTTTCTGATAAAGTCACATTTCACCTAAGATGTTCTACGCTTTACCAGGCAGTTTAATTAACCCATCAGTGTTTCAATACTTGTTGCGTTTTATCCAAACCCCTAAGTGTTGGGGTTCACCGACAGTTGGCTTCGTAACAGTCCTCTCCCTCATGCTGTTCTACGCTGGCCTTTGGGTTCTAGCAGGAAGTTCTGAGGACCGTTGACACAAAGCTCAGAGTCGGCAGCAGGAAACACTCTGTATTGTCCCACTGGGGGCAAAATTCAGCGGTAATGGCAGCATTAAGATATGGAGGTTGAAAGTTCCAAAAGTATCGCAAATATGTAACATAAAAAACAAGATAATCAATAATAAGATTAGTATACAGTACGATATTAAAATATAAAATAAAAATACTGTGGACTTATTAGAGAAATAATCATGATCCAAGGGATGTGCAACTAAGTGACTTTTTATCTTCTAATTTTCATAATGTGTATAACACTAAAGGGGCAGAATCGTGTAAAACTGATTTTTAAGCTTTACAATGTGTTATACTTTTATTCCCTCATAAAAAACATGCCTCGGGTGTTAACTTATGCAGGTTTGAGAAATTCTTTCATCTCCATGGCAACCTTTCAGCTGTTCAAAACTCCTGGGTGGATGTAGCTCCACCTTGGAGCTGTAGCTCCTCCTCTGAGCTGCAGCCCTCTTCCACAACTCCCCCCTCTCAGCTCCTTCAGACTAGCCAGCAGCAATTGGCAAACACCTGGTGGACCTGCTCATTTGCTGAGCTCATTGTAGGAGCTACTTCTCAGAGCAACACTGATGAAACTTTAAAGGGTTAATGGAGGAGCCATGTTGTGATGACTCTCTAAAGAGAGCTTCAGAAAGAGACAGGCCACAATTTCAAGGTGTTAAATTACAAAGTTTAATTTCTTTTATTTTATATTTGATATTTTTAGAACAACTGAAGGTAACATAGTTACTTGATTGAAAATGCATAGTACTGGCCCTTTAAAAAACAACACACTCTTGGTAACACTCCAACAACAGAGTGGCAGGAGGAGTCATAGGAGCTGCTGGTTTTACTGTCCGTCTAGTTGGTGCAGATCTGCCCCAAACCTTGTGACTTGTGCTTTGAGTAGGCCAGACCACCTGAATATTGTCGTTCCCCTGTATGAGCAACACAGATCTGACTTCTGTGACCCAACTCGCTGCGGAAAATCTCCCCTTTAACACGTTGAAACCTCCAACAGAACCAGAACATGGCTCAGTACCAGCAGCAGTCTGCCCTACCAACAGAACGCACAAGAAGAAACGGAAGAATTCTTTAAGTTAATAAAAAGTTAGTAGCAGCAGAGGGAGACAGCAGTCTAGCTGTGATGGAGGCGTAAGGAGACCATTCAGACATTTTCTCTGCTACTGTTGCCTGCTCTGCTAACCTTTTTCACCACATCATTGGAGATGAAGAAATGACTAATCCATCCACTCACTGAAACTCAACTATCCCAATACCACCACTGTAGCATGAACCTGCAACCTTTTATTTAAATTTCACCAAAAAATCAAATGCCCCTGACTTCTGATGAGAAGGGAATATTTGTATACAAAAATATATTTAAAAGCAGCGTTAACAATGGATGTAAAAAAAAAAAAAATCTATATATATATACACCAATGAAGTGGTAATAATGAAAGCTAGACTGTCATCCAGATTTAAAAGTTCAGATTTGAAATATTTTAAAGAATGCTTTACTATGCTTTTTGTTTTTTGTATTCTGCTTTGGAAATGGAGCTCTGGTCATGATGTCTTTTCTATTCAACGGCTGCATCCACTCAGGTTCACCTGAAAGAAAGTATCAGTGTTTCACAGTCTCTTTCCCCCAAAACCTGACAGTCTTTCTTCTTCTGATACTGAACAGGAAGAACTCTGACGAGGCGGACCTCGTACCGGCCAAAGAAGCCAACATCAAATGTCCGCAGGTGGTGATCTCTTTTTACGAGGAACGCCTCACATGGCACTCTTACCCCACAGAAGAAGAGGAAAAGAAGGAGGAGGAAAAAAAGGACTAGTGGATGAGAGGAGGTACAAACGGGGTGAAAAGGAAGTGTGGCGATGCAGGGCAGGAAATCAGCTCCCCACCAGTTGACTGTTAACTTTCAGTGTCTCTGACATCCTACAGTGTGAGGATCAGCAGCTGTCAGTGGAAGTGACAGAAAATCTGTTTTCCTGCCCTGTAAGGACTCGAGTCCTGAAAAGATGTTCCCACCCGTTAGCGGTTGCATCGGTTCGTTTCCAGCAGGTGTGTTTGACGTCTGCGTTCTGTTCTGTCCCCTTACCATGAATGTGTTGTGCCTTCAACAAGTATTCTTCCAGACCGCCGAGTATCCGATGGGAAAGACAAACAAACACGGTTAAACGTTAAGGTCAATGTTTGGTTTCGGATGAAGTTCCTCTCTCCCCAAAGTGTTGAGCTGATGGTGATGATGATGGCAGCCGCAGCAGAAAGAATCTGAGATGGGTGGGAACTTCTTTTAAACATTAGGAAAGCAGTGAATTTTCCAACATAAACAGAAAGCAGTTTTTCCCTTTCCGTGACTCTCGTTCAGAAACATTGCTGATCTGATCCCACCAATATTTTGAACAGTTTCAGTGAAATCATCTTTTTTTTTTGCCTTATGTTTTCCTGTCTGAGGTAAAGTGCTCTGTAACAAAGTGGACTTCACTAGAATTAGGGCATGGCTCGCACTATGCTGAAAACTCTTCCTTTAGAAAATGCTTCATGTTCACTTCTGCGTCCCACATCTGTTTTCTAGGTTATAAAATCTTAGCATGCACTGCTGGGCAACTCACCTACTCCTCATCTGTTCTCAGTTGCCAGGCAGTTTTTAAGACGCTCAGCATACAGAGAGGAAACTACTGTCTCACTTCTTTGTTGTTCTCTGTCAAAGCTTTCCAGTTATATGTTAACTGTAGCCCAGCTGTGCATTTCTATGTAAACTGTAGTAGTGTTGTAGCTTTCTTTGTTAGCACATTTGGATTGGATTGATTTCTTTTTTTTTGTCATCTGGTTTATTCCTGCTTGTCATTTGTTAGGAGCCATGCCGTTTTAATACATGAAATAGTGACGCATGTATTGCACCTTCATCCATTTTAAAGATTTGCTACATAACAACTATCCATCCTGGCTCAACTGAAAACTGTCTTAAAGTGGTTGTTGGTGCTTAGTTATATTTATGCACCACATCTATCAGCATTTTAAATATAAGTTCCTACATTTTAACCAAAAGCCCTCTCTGCTGAGGTAACGAAGCTCTGTTCATCTGTGCTATGTATTTTATTTTTTTTTTTCAGATATCTTTTTGTTCCTAGTGGATTTGCTTGTTGATCTGTTGCATGTCTGTTGATCTACTTTTAAATGCTGATTTCGACAATAAATGATTTGGGACCCATGAGTTTCTTAATTCTTTTGTTCTATAATGAAATGAATGGCCTTCAGTCATTTCCATTTCAGGTCAGTTCAAGTATTGCTGTGTCTTTGACCGCTTCTGTATTTGATTCCCTTTGCTTAATTTCTGGAATATTTATTAGGGTGCAACTCTAAACTGGTCGAGGTTTTAGTCTAGATTTAAAGAAACTCAGTGTTTCAGCTGTTTTGCAGTTTTCTGGAAATTTAATCCAGATTTGTGGTGCATAGAAGCTGAATGCTGCTTCTTCATGTCTCCATGTTCTGGATGCAGAGCAGAAAGCAGAAGACCTGAGAAGTCTGGAAGGTTGATACAACAGCAGATCTTGAATGTTGCTAAACTGCTCATGATTTATAAACTAACAGTATCTTGTGAAGGACTGTAGGACTGGGTGACTGCAGGCTGCTGTTTGAGTCCTTATCCATGTTTTCTGCATCTGCCACTTGGTTCATGGATGATAGTGGTATCATTCACTGCACAAATGAACACTGACTGCTATGAAAGAGGGAGATGTGCTTGAGCTCACTGTAAAAAGCGACACTTGCCCCAATAACAACCAGACATTACTGGTTTACATCACAAATATCCCACAGTAAGAGAAACTGCTGCCAAGAGAATTGAAGTTTTATGTCACTAACCTCAAGATATTCTCTTGCAGTGGAGGAGACTTAAAGACCCCCGAGAGTAGCTGATCCAACAAGGAGCTCTGAGGGGGATGAAGCCACCAGCTCAAAGCTTACTTAATATTACTGCCAGCAGACAGTATTATATCAGTACCAAGTTATATTTCCTGACTAATTCTAGTCATATGGATAATCATTTGTTCTGGTAAAATATTATAGCATAGTATTCTAATCAGAATTTAGAGTCTGTTTCTACAAGCACAGGAACAGAGTCAAACTAGAGCGTTATACTTAAACTATATTTGGATTTTCTTTTTACCACAAATGACTTCAGACTTTGGATGAACACATTTCTTTTCTTGTCAGGATTTTCTTGCAGATCACTGCAGAAAACATCCAACCATCACTTCTGAATACATTAATGCATTTTTGTTCTTTACATAGAACTAATACAGGTAAAATAAACATCCTGGATAAAAGTATAATACAACAAAATTTACAAAATTTCAAGTCCTTTTCCATCTTCAATAGTTTCAGTCTTTGTGCTGAAGGTGAGACAGCAGGGCGGCTCCAGGCTGCACCGGGAACTTTACACCTTTAGTGTCTTTACAAGATGGTGCCGGTGAAAAGCTTCTCTTTGTTTCGCTGTGATGTCCACCTGTGGTCCGCTGCCTGCTGACCAGCGCCCCCTTCTGTTCAACAGAAGATGACAGGTGCCCCGTCCAAGGCTGGGATTCTCTGCTCTCCATAGGCAGCGTGTCTTCTTCTTGTGTATGAAATAGTTACACTAAGAAGCGAAGATGCACATGCAGAACATCAGAATTATCATTCTTCAGTTTGAATAATTTTGTTTTAACCCCAAGTCATTGAGATATCATTTGCTACAAACTGATGTAGCAGATTTGTATCTGTTCAAGAATAATCCAGTTCACAGATTTTCTAAGTACCAAAGTTTTGAATTGATCTCAGTTTGTCCAAATACCAAAAACAGTGAAAAGACTCCTTAATGAGCAGAATTTAGCGCTGTTCCTTCAGGAGGAGAAAACAGACATGTTTTATAATCAATTTTCTACAATGTCGTTAAAAACAACAAAAAAAAAATACCAGAAACTGAGTCTGGAAAAGCATGAAATTTTGAAATGGAAAATTTTAGTAGCCCTGGTTTACATCTGTTGTGTACAGAACCTTCCGGTTAAGGTCATCCAGAGGTCAGGAGGGTCAGTGTTTCATGCTGGGTCCTTGTTGGAAGCTCATCCTGCCGGTTCCATCCCAATCAGTTCTTATTCAGCTCCTCTTCTTCTTCACACTTCTATGTTTTTTGCTGTGGCTGGCTTTGACCGACGCCACAGTAACTGTATCATCAGGTCCAAAACGAAGCGTGTACTCTGTGGCGTCCAGCGGCCTGCCGTTGTCATCCGCCAGCTGGGAGAAGATTTCCTGGTACAACTTCCCAAATCTGCTCTTCATGTCCTGCAGGCGCCTGAGGCTGTTCCTCTTCTCCTGCAGCAGCTCTGCGCGCTGGAGTCTCAGGGCCTTCAAGTCGTCCTCCAACGTTAGCAGAACGTCTAGTTTCCTCTTCCTGCAGTTCTGAGCAGCTATCTTGTTCTTCCCACGCCGCCGGATGTCCCTGATCAGGATCAGCTGCTGCTGGCTGAGGTGGCTGCTACTCAGCAGGTGGTTAAACTCCTCTACTGGCAGGTTAACAATCAGCTGGTAGGAGAAAGGGATCCTGAGGGCCCGGGCTCGTTCCTCGTCTCGGCTCCAGGTTTTAGTTTCTGGAGCCAGGCTGGAGGAGGAGCGGCGGCACGGCCTGGAGCTGCTGGCCCTCACTGATGATTCAGTCTGTATGGGGGACATCGTCCCAGGAGCTGAAGAGGACAGCGAGGACAGGGGCGGGTTGTAGTAGGTGTGATCATGGCCAATGTGTTCCAGCCAGGAAAAGCCTGGAAACAGTTTGGAATCTTCATGGTTAGCAGGAAACCATGATACGCCATGTCCTCCAACCGCTCCCATGTCCTCCTCCACCTCCTCCTGCTTAATGGTCACCTCCACTTCTAAATGGGATCCAGCTGAGCCATCCTCATCGCTGCTGTCCATCTCGTCAGAAAACACATTCTCCACAGCCAACACACAGGATGAAGAAGAATCGTCCGCTGAGGCTTCAGAAACAATAGAAGAAGAGGAGGAAGAAGGGCTATGGATGAAGTCCAGAGACAGGCCGGAGTCCGAGTCCGTCTCCGCCTCCGCCCGGACATCTAGGAGGACGCAACAGGAAAGATCAAAACAGCTTCATAGCTTTTTCTCCAAAGTCTGAATGTTTGTGACATTGCCTCTGATTTCATGAAAGTTGTTAAAAAAAATAATCGAGTAGATCTTTAGTCTATCCACCCAGATCTAAAGTCAGCTTTAAAATAAAATTTGCACATTAAAAGCCATTAAAACCCTTTTTCCTCTAAATACTGCATGTATTGTCCTGCCAAATCAATCTGCTCAGAGCATTAATAAATGAATAAATGCTGCAATAACCCAACTGCATTAGTTTGTTTTGATTCATCTAGGGGGAACTTAGTCTTTTTGAGTTTACTCTTTACATATGATCTATGTTATATATTATTTGCTCTGATGGTCAACAGGCAGGACCGCAGCTTGTCAAGGTAGGATGGATGGACGGGTCAGTATTTCATTATGACACACTTTACTGGGTGTGTTATATGACTAAGCAGTGCTAGCTGGTCTGGATAGTGGAGTGTTAAGCAAAGTTTAACAATGTGTTTGAGAATAATCTTCACTGATGCCCAACATTTAGATCAGTTTAAAAATCTAAGGCCACAGAATTTCTGTGGTTCGATGAGACAACATGGTGAGGACAGGAAACCATGGAAACAGCAGGAAAAAACAACAAGAGAGGAGAGAAATATCCAGAGTTCTGCTAGCAGCACACACTACAGCGGCGGCTCAAACTCCCAGGTGTCTGGTAGAGGACCAGCAGCCTCAGTGTGGGGAGCAGGGGTTAGTCAAAGTAGAGGTTTACTGTATAAATACTTCACACGTACCTGGGTGTGTCTCTAAAATTCATGTAAAAATGTGGAAATGTAATGAAAATGATCAGGGAGACAGCCAACGGCTCCACAGCTCCACTAAAGGAAGCTGAGGTTTTAGTCCAGGTGAAATCTGAAAGGTTCCCGACACCAGTCAGTTTGACCCATGACCATTAGGTATCTGCTGGAAAGCTGATGCTGAGGTAAGGTTTTAGCTTCGTTGAGCCAAGTCTTCACCCAAATCAGGAAAAACATTGGGAATATAAGTGTTTGCTAAATTAAAGAATCAGTTGCTGGAAAACCAAGATGCTTCAAAAGTATTGGTGTCACTGATGTTTCTGGGTTACTGAACTTTTCCCTCTGACAGAAATATTTATTTTTAGCTGTATGGCAAAAAACAAATGTGAAATTATTATTTCAAAATGATTTATTAATAGTTCTGATCCTTAAGCCAGTGGACTCTCTATAGTGAAATACCTCCCAGTCTGCTGGGCTGCTCCTGATCTTCCATCCAGTTGCCTCTTCTGTCAGCTCCCTGATGGACTCCATCACAGTGTAGCTGCTCTTCCTCTTCCTCTTCAGATCTGGCTTCCAACTCAGGACTGAATCCCTCCTCTAGTTCTCCATCCAACAACTGAATGTCTTCAAAGATGTTCAAATCCTCCAACAGGTCACTGATGTGGCCAGGAAGACCGTCTGCATCTTCCTCGGCCAACACAAAGGAACTGGACGATGTCCGTCCAAAGTCCTGGTCCAGATCGTTCCTTCCGCATGCTTGGCTGACACTAGGAGTTTTCAGGTCATATGAAGGAGAGTCTGAGCTGAATGGAGAAATGTCTTGAGCCAGCAGGTCCATGCTGAAGGCTGCCAAGTTATCTCCACCATTCATTCCTTCGTCGGTGTCTTCTGTAGGATTTTCGTCCAGCAGGTCAGTGTAGTTTGAAGGAATTGTCCAGGAATCCATCCTGGAGTTCTCCAAAGTGAAGCCTGTGTTGATCACTGAACCATCCTCATCCAGCTCGTCACTGGGAGCCAATGGAAGCAGAACTGGCTCCTGCTCCAGCTGGTTAGCAGTCCCAAACAAATCTAAAAACAAACAGGAAGTATTAGGAAGAAAAGTTATGTTTGAATAATCATAAAAAGCTGTCTTTGAATTCATGATATATTTTAAACCTCTGCTCCTTTTGTATTTCTTAGTTTTCAGCTAATGAACAATTTGGTCCACTTTCATCTATCAACCAGAGCTCAATCCAAGGTTGAGTTTTCCTTTGCCCTGTGTAGCTCACCCTGCTGCCAGAAGGTCCCTGTGAGAGGCTGTGACCCGTGACAGATGCTGGAACATGGGGGCGGAGCTTCAGACCCATCACCTGGTGCAGTCGCAGGTGTTCTTGAGTCAGGGCTGCGGTTTGAACAGGTCATCATTTCAACATCTGTGTTCTGCAGATAAAAGATTACAGTTTCATCTTATTTCATCTGTATCTATGGTCTTATCAGAGGTTTCATGCCTTGTATTTTTGAATTTTTTTTTTTGTTCATCACATGCACTTGCATCCCTTCTAACTCTGTTTGTTACCTCAGGCTCCAGTATGTCCATTAGATCCTGCCACTGGAGTTCCAGGTCGAGGTCCAGTGGCTGATTTTCAGGGAGCATGTTGGAAGATTCGTCACTTCTGTCAGCATCGGTTCTCTAAAAAACAGCAGAGGAGTGATGAGTGTCCAGACATCTGGGGGAGGGCTAGAGAGGGACGGGAACAGTGGACACTGACATGACACCGTTACAAACATGATATAACACCTGTTATGAACATGAAAGAGTCTTTATAAATGTTTATAACTGTTATCGTGAAGTGAAATTCTGTAAATAATGCAGTTATATTAAAAGGTGCATTAGGGTCCATTAAAATTGTCAACTTGTCATTATTCAGTAAATAATGACTCTTAATGCAAAGTTCATTAAAACTTGCATGAAATGTCCATTAAAAGTGTCAACTGTGTGTTAAAAGTGTCGTTATTTTCCAAATAGCTCTTCATGACAATAGCTATAAACATTTATGAAGGTTCTTTCATGTTCATGGCAAGTTTTATGTCACGTTTTTAACGGTGTCATGTCAGTCATGCACACCCCTTCAAAAACCATGATGCTCCGCATATATATATGTATATATATATATTATATAATGCTCTATAATGCTTAATGCTCTTGTGAAAGTAAATTTGTTTACAATTTCTTTTGTCTTGATTTTCAAGATTAAACAATTTTTCAAGATAAAATATTAAAGATAAAACAATAAAGATTTTTTTATTTCACATATCCAGTCTGAAAAAAAATGACTGAAGTTTAAAAACTATTTTTCTGATGAACAGCTCTGGTAGATTACAGTGGAAAGTGATGGAGGTTGTTCTGCTTTTGGTTGGCTGTTTGTTTGTGATCATGTGTAGAAGCAATAAACAAGGTGGATTGCAAAACTGGGACATATAAGTACGAGTCAGGATTTTGATGATCATGTTTCAAAACAAGACAGACAGTCACAAGGTTGACTGTACAGCACCTGATACTTAATACAGGAGGGGGATTTCAAAACACTGCTGTACACACTTTCATTTAAAGGAGCAACACACTCATAGATCTGTGTGCTGCAGCTGACTTCCACAAAGTAATCTGACACTGAGAGTCAGCTGCAGATTTTAATACCATGCAGCCTCCATAGCAGAAGACGTTGTTGCCTTCTAGGATGTTCTAGTTCTCTCCATCACTGGTGTTGGTTTTTGTGTTCTAACATTGACAATCTGAAGTTTGAAGTCCTGTTTGCTTTCCACAGTTCGGACAATCAGGAGTTGTCATGCACAGCAGAGCAGCTTTTAGCGATGTGAACTGTAATTATCTTCCTACTGTCCTTTTTGTCCCAGTAAGTTTACTAAGTCTTAAGTTAACTAAGTTAACTAAGTCTGAGGTAAAAAGTCTATTTTTTGGCAGACTGTTCATTGGTTTTCACAATGATAATTTGCATTTAGACATTTATCTAAGCCTAATTAATTGTTCCCAGAGAGACCCACACCTGAAGCAGGTAGAAGCCAGGCTGGAGTTGGAACCCAGGACCACAATGCTTCAGACATGTTCGTGGATGAACATGTCTGAAGGATTTCTAGGTTAGGAAGGCCATGCGAAGCAGAAATATAAAGCCAGAGGTCAGAGGTCAAGGCCACATTAACTGATTTTCAGGCTGAAACATGCAGCTACAGAAACAGTCAGTTTCTCCAGTGAGACGTTCGGAGCTGCAGATTGAACCCAAAGCTCTAAAAGGACGGACTCCTTCTAAGGATTCTGTCCTTTTAAAGGAATGTGTGTTGGTTGCACTCTATAGACAACGTTGATCGGTGGCCTTCATTTATAAGCCTGGCTGTTTAGTCAGGCTTATAAATGTAGTAGTTTGTAGTAAACACTATAGATGAAACTCACAGGATGCAGTCTAAGTACTGTTTTCTCTTGGAAGTAACTCTATAGGGCAGGTATCTTTTTAGCGTTTTTACAAAACAGACAACTGAGCATGATGTGACAGGAAAACAGAAACAGAAACATTAAGGGCCGGCCCAGCCACGCAGAAAGGCTTGGAGATATGCAGAGGAAAAAGCAGACTGCTTCATATCCTCACACCTCTAAATGGGAGCAGAACATGTTGGTGTAACTAAACAAACATCTTTGATTTTCATTTTATATTGTCGAATAAAGTCAGAGTGTGTGGCACAGCAACAGAAGTAGAAGTGTCCCATTTACAAGGTGTTGCAGCCTAACTGAGTCCATTGCTTCATTTTTCTGGTGACATCAGGTTTGCTAGTGACTCATCAGTTTCTGACTCAGTGTCTCACATGCCACCAAGCTCAGCTTTTACCTTTACCCTAAACAAAGCCACTACATTAGATCACACCCAGGGTTATGGAGAGTTATTGGTAACCCGGCAACAACAGCGGTGTTTTCAGAGGCTCACTACTAAAGTTTATCTTGAACTGTTACAGTTGTTAAGAAATAAATACAGTGGGGAGAACAAGTATTTGATACACTGTTGATTTTTCAGGTTTTCCCATTTGCAAAGCTTGTAGAAGACTGTAATTTTTATCATAGGTACTCTTCAACTGTGAGTGATGGAATCTAAAACAAAAATCCAGAAAA
>CAEGAE010077550.1:0-13037 GCA_903067095.1 Girardinus metallicus
CTTTGACCCCAGCTTTCTGCAGGTCATTCACTAGGTTCCCCCGTGTGGTTCTGGGATGTTTGCTCACCGTTCTTGTGATCATTCTGACCCCATGCTGAGATCTTGGTGGAGCCCCTGATGGAGGGAGACTAGCAGTGGTCTGTAGGTCTTCCATGTTCTGATTATGGCTCCCACAGTAGATTTCTTCACTCCAAGCTGCTGCCTATTGCGGAAAGCGTCCGGGTCAGAGGAAGACTGTCTGGTCCATGCTAGTTTACAACCTCTACTTCCTGCTCATTACAGCCACACAAAGCATCAGTTTTTGCATTATTTGGCTGGAAACCAAAGATTGGCTCCTCTGATGCTTTGGGTCCGCCCAGCAGAACCTGTTCAGCCTGAGCCTGTTCGGACTGTACCAAGTCTGTTCTAAGATTTAATATTTGTCACGGTGACGATGACGTCATCCTGAATAACTGAAGTGTAGAAATGTCTGAAGGTCGCTCTAAGAAGCCGCCCGGTTCGGTTCTGAACCTGGCAGAGTGGATCTGTGATGGAGCCGGGCCAAACGTAAAAGTTTAGTCTGACATTTACTTCTGTGATTTAAAAGTCAAAGAAGTCGTTGTGTGAAGGACTCGGGAAGTGGACGAAGGTTTTTCTGTGTTTTGTAGGTTTCTGTGAACCGGCGGCTCTTCTTCTCCTGTCGCCACGGAAATTATTCACAGTGGAAGCTGGATTCTTCCTTCTCCTCCTGCTTTTATCCTCAGATGTGTGCATGGCGTCAGAGCAGAGTGTTTTCTCTGTGAAAGCCTCGGACCATCTGTGTCCTCTTGTGCTCCGTTTTCTTTGCAGCGGCGCGGCGCCGTAGTGCTGCAGCAGCAGCTGCAGCAGCAGCCTGGCCTCAGCATAAACCTGACAAGTCAGAGATCTCCAACCTGCTTCAGGAATAAATCAACCTTCTCATTCCCACCTCGGCTCCTGCTCCGCAGAGGGAGCGCCGCTCAGCGTGGAGGTCATGAAGTCCCTCTGAGAGGTGGTGACATGAGCAGAGGAGCAGGAGAGCGAGACTCATCCACCGGCTTGGATGGAGGCTCATACTTCAGCTCTCAGAGGAGATGATTGTTCGGTGACATATTAAGGTCACGGTAGAAAGAATAAAAGAGGAAGAGGAAGGACGCATTCCTGTTCAGTTCGCTTTAATCCAACCCCAGTCTGTTTGTCTAGAAGGTCCGGTTCGTTGGCGGAGGTGTGAATGTGTAATCGAACTCTGACCCAACTCCGAACGCGGCTCTGGGTCGGTCTGGTTCCGTTTGAATTCATTCTTGTTTTAAAGTTCCTTTCAATAAAACTCCAGATAAAGTTTCATTATACGACTGAAAGTCAGTCAGGAAGTCCTGCTGTGGAAACCGGAGTGGAGAGTAAAGGGGCGTGGCCTGGTGCAGTCTTTCAGGCACCGTTGCCATGGCAACAGGCGCTGCTGGCTAACAGCCCAGCTAATTAACCAGCTAACATTAGCCTGATAGACTGTAGGAGATAAAAATCGGATTAAATTCTGTTCAGTAAAAGATTCAATCATACGTGGAAGTTTGGAGAAAATATGTAAAAGTTTGTGATTTATGATGCTGTAAATCTGTGTGCTGTGGCTGAACTCTGCAACGGTCCAGCTTTATCTGACAAACACCAGAGGTTTTACATGAAGAGGGGGCAGGTCTGTTTATTCTGCGCTGATTAAAGCAGCAGGGGGGAGATTAGGAGAAATGATCTGCTGATGAATCTGTGTGTGCAGCTCTGTGTGCCTCCCAGTTCGTTCTGTTGTCAGAAACCCGTTAACAACATAATGAAGGACTTTTCCTCTGGAAGTGCTTTGTACTTTCTGCCGGAGGAAACCACAGAGCTGTCAGGTTAAGTCTCTTGTTATTAAGCAGTCAGTGAGTTTGAAACGTGTGACGGTTTCAAACCTCGTCAGCAGAGTCTGGAAGACGACCGGAGGAGAAGCCGTTTGAGAAAACGAGGAGAAATCAGATTTATTCCCCCAGCCTGTGTGAACATGCCTGGGCTGGATCCGCCAGCCTGGAGGGAAACACTCTCTGTGGCACCAGCCTGAAGCTAAAAGTCTAAACTGTTTGTGTCCAGGATGTGTGGGGTCTGCAGAGATGTTAGCTTTGCTTTTATTGACCTTTGACCTGTGCTCGTCCTGCATGGAGGGAAGAATCTCCTCAGAGATGTGAAGTCCAGGCAGCAGCTGAGTGTTTGGCGTCGGAGTGAGAAACCTGCAGTAGAAGCTGAAGGTCGTCGCCAGGTGAGGATTCAGGCGGGACGTTTTTCACACCAGCCCGACCTGCTGCTGGGCGGGTAGCTGAGAAAACGTCCGCGCCCTGAACCGCCGGCTGACATCATGTCTGAAACAGACCGCCAACTTTGACCTCTAACAGAAACATCAGGATTCTTGGCTTCAACTTTCACAGCTTTTTCATTTTTAACTTCCGTCTCCAAGTTTTTCCGTCAGCAGTGATCCATCATCATTTATCCTGCTAATTAAAACGGAGTTATTAAAAATTGATTCGATGCTGGACGTCTTCCATGCAGTCTGCGTTAACTTTGGACGTGTTGCAGCAGCTCTGAAGGATGTTTCACTAACACCTGAGGAAGATCTGTAACGTCCAAGTGCCTTTATTAAACTAGCAGGAACCTGAATAAAGAATCCAACAAGCTTACTGTGTTTAGCATGTCTTGTTTTGAAAATGTCAGATTTCTTTCTTTTCTGTTAAACCCCAGTTTAAATGTCACTGCTTCCTGCTTACTGGTTTAATAAGTGGCATTAATCTTTATATTGTTCAGATTTTTGAAATCTTGCTGCTTGTCATCGCTCGTTTGCAGAGCAAACCTCCACCTTCCTGACCTGCTGCTTTGTCTTTTTAAAGTCGTCTGCAAACTTCCAGTCAGAAAATCAGAATTTCTGATTGCCTTCAATTTGCAAAAGCTAAGAATTCACAGACGACAACAGCAAAGTAAAGAGTCGAGTTCAAAACTGTGACTTTTCTGCTGAGACTGAAGTGTCTGGAAGTGTTTTGTTTTTTCGGCAGTCCAAAGAGTCGAAGCAACAAGCGGATCTTTCATAAATAAGCGTTTTTAATCAGAAGTCAGGAGCTGGAAAATCACCTGCTGTCCGGACAAGTGTCTCTGAAGTGAGCTGCTGCTGAAGCTAATTAGTGATGATTAACTCAGAGTTGGACAAAGTTGTTGTTTTTCTCCTGTTGATCTGCCTCTTCATGCCGTCAGTCACTCTGTGTTCTATTTAAGGCCAATTACGCCTCATTTTGTTCATAAACTGCGCAGCAAAGTGGGTCAGACTTTACTAAACCTGCAGGCTGAACTGTCCAACTGAAAAGTTTCAGGTCTTAAAGGTAGAAATGGAACAAAGTTCTGAAAATATCAGTTTTATAAGATGTGCTGGAATAATTTAATTAGGATCTCTACTGGGAGGAGAGGAACTACTTTATGCACTTTGGATTATCTGTGATGTAAAACATACTTTGTTTGTTTTGTTTAAATGAGTTCAGGTTTCTTCAGGTGAAGTTTAACTGCAGCTCCACTTTCAGGCGGCGTTCCTCAAGGTTCCATCCTGGACATCGTTATGGTTTTACAGAAAACAAAACTGGCATCATTTCATTTGGACAAACTGAGACTCAAAATCACCTGGATTCTTTTGTTGGGCCTCGATTTCATAAAACCAGTTTCCTGTTAAAACCTTGGTGTGGTTATTTTAGTTCTTAAAGCAGGAAAACCATAAAAAGTGTTGAGCTCTGTGGTTTGTTAGTACATTACCGTTGTCATTTACTGCTTATGTTTCAAATATTTGAGGAAATTTCAATAATCTGAGAGCCACAAAAAGGTTAATATTAACCAAACTAATCAAAAAATAGGTCGTACAGTCAGTTCCACTTTCATTGTAAGCATCCTGCATACTGAGGTGAGTGAATTGTTGTGGCTTGAGATTAATTAATTTGATCAAGAGGTCGTTGCTGTGACACCTGATCTACAGTTGCATTGCTTCAAAGTATAGTAATTCGTTGCTGCAGCTTTATTTTCCTGGAGCTTCATGTGGGAACGAAGACGCATTACCTGAAGATTAACTTTTAAAATTTTAAACGTTTTGATAATTCTTAGAATCCTTTTTAGTGATGGAGGTTTCCAGGTCTGAATTGACCCTCTTATGTTTATTTTTAGTTAATTGGGGCAAATATAAAAAATATGTGCATATCTTCTCCATTTATTGTTCCTTTTGTAGCTGATGATCTGTCTGCTCCTCAGCAGCAGGAAACCTCAGAACCGGCCGTTAAGCCAGAACTCCTCCAGTAAAACCAGACATGTGAGCCAGAAGAACTCAAATAAAAACCATTTAAAGATCTCTGGAAGCGCCAAACATCTCCGGCGTCCTGAGACGTCCTGAGACGTACCAGGAAACCTTGGAAACGGATTTTAAGAGGATTCTTCCAGTTGGAGCTGTTTCAGCTCCTCCTCCTACGCCCGCTGTTGTTGCTATGTGATAAAACTTTAACCCCTTCCTCTGTTGCCAGAGTTACAGGACTAAAGATGTAACCTTTACATGAGACGACAGAACCACCTTCCATAGGATGAAGGCAAGCTTCAGCTCTCAGGATGAATTACATCTTTATTATATTTAGAATGAAGAATTTAACACAGCAAACACCGAAACTGCAGCAAGGAAAGGACCAAACAATAACCTAAGAACAAAAGAAGAGTTATAGTGTTTAATACAGATCTGCAGAAAGCTTTGTTGTCACAGTACGTTTGAGAAAAACTCCTCTGATTCGTCCTAAACACAATTTTAACACAAAGTAAATATTGCATGCAGGATCTGATGCTGATTAAATTTTCAGTCCTCCAGCAGCAGCAGCCCTCTGACTCCTTTCCTGCTTCCCCGGAATTTACCTGAATAAAAACGTCTGGAAACCCTCCAGCTGCGTCGGATCAGAGTGAGACCTCCTGAAAGCGAGTGTGCAGAAAACGTGGCTCAAAGTCAAGATGTGCAGTTTCTGCTCGTCTTCGTGCTGATGAGACGTTGTGCCTGCAGGGGGCGATCTGTTGGAGCTGTCATGTTCCTGCCTCTGAAAGATCTGGGTCACACTACTGTACATTTTTACTCTGCTGTCATGCAAACAGATGCTTCAGATTCCCGTCAGGGTTTGCATCTCACTGGTTTTTCATCATGATGCGGCTGCAGAGCAGCAGGAAGAGCAGCGTGAAGAGAAACACGCCAAACGACGCAAAGACCCCGAATCCGAGTCCAGAGGGAAAACAAGCTACTAGAATCAGAATAAAGTCGTAACAATGCAAGATCAGTCAAGCGCCACTAAAATCTAAATATTATGGGAACAGTCATCATAATATGTGAATAAAAAATATTACCAGAAATAAATTATAATACTACAAAAATAAATATGACAGTCAAAATAATCAGAATAAAGTTGTAAAAATATGAACAATTCATAATAATATAGAGAATAAAGCTGTAAGACAATATAATGTAACAATACAAGGATAAAGTCCTATTAGAATAAAATCACAATATTACCAGAATATTAGAATAATGTAATAATTTCCTACATGAAAAAGTTTTTCCCACTGAGTTAAATGAAGGATGTTGAGCATCTGTGAAGTTATAATTTGGTTTCAGTTTTACAGGAAAACTTTGTCTTTAATCACATCAGCATCAAATTACAAAGATCAGCAGAACTTTAAACGAGCTGCTCACTTCACATCCACATTTTATCCTCAATAAAACAACTTTCTCCTCATAATTTAATGTCTTTCTTATGGTAATATTACACCTTCATTCAGATCATTTCAAAACTTAATCCTTTCAATTAAAAATAAATCGGTTCTCTCAGTCTGGCCCTAACATCGTATCTACAGCATGGAGGAATCTCTGTTTGTAATTCCAGACTTTAGTTCAGATGAATGTCGGATTCAGCAGAGAAACATGTAAAAGCTGCAGGATCGAAGCTCCGCTGCACTGGACGTCCTGCTCTAAAACATCCAAACTGATTTCTATGGAGAAGTTTAGTCAAGCTTGCAGGATGCTGTTCATTTATCAATAATCTATATCAAAATCAAGCGGATTTCTATTCACAACCAGAACATACTGGACTAATTTTGATGCCTGCAGCTGTGCAGCTTTAGAGCCTCCATGTTTAGACGTCTGGTTCTGCTCGGCTGTTTGAGTGGAATAATGTTGAGTGAAACTTTGCCGCGCTTCTTGTTTCCATCAGTGTGAAACATCAGGGAAGCCTGCAGTGGCAACAACATGATTAATCCACAATAACGATACTCTAATATTCTATCTAATGCAGATTCAGGGCCAGCCGCAGGAAGCCGCTCTCATCCAGGCCCCGATGCAGCGCTGGAGACTGAAACTGGGTTCTAACTTTCACTTTACTCTAAATATATATCAATTATTCTCACAGTTCAGTCAGTTTATAAAAACACTTTCAGATTCACCAGTCAGTGATGCTCATATAAATGAATATCTGGGAACACAGGCTCTGTGGTCAGCCTCTACTGCAGAGACAGTTTAATGTCCTCTGCTTCACATAAACCAGAACGTTTCTTAAAACCTGGTAGATGTTCTCTAAAGTCTCATACATGGATACATGAGGCAATCTGCACAAAAGCTTTGGGCTTTTGCACCACTTTGTATAATTTCCTCTGTGATCATCCCAGAATCATTTGCTTCCATAATAATGAGTTAAAGTAAAATAAACTGTAGCTTGTCTGACCGATTGCTAAAAGTTTTCTGGTGCAGCAAACACCAGAAACTGACCTTTGAACTGACCTTTGACCTGACCTAAACTGTCAAAGACCTTCACTCTCCATCTGAGGAGACTTTGTGTGGTTTTGTTTTAATTCTTCCTGGTACTAAAAGGTGAAATCTACGATGGAACAATAATAGTATAAAGAGAATCATAAAGAGACGAAGAAACCCAGGACGTTTCTGCGTCACTGGTTGCCATGGCGACCCTCTTCTTTTCTGGGGAGCACTTAAGCACTTAAAGGGATAATTTATCAGTAAAACAAGCAGCTCTGTGAAAACGGCTCAGAGTCGGTTAGAATCTGCTGTTTGCAACACATGAACATGTTTCTGCTGATTTCTAAAGAGAATCAGGTTGAAGATTCTTCAGAAACATTCAACTAAGAGTTGAAAGTTTAGCTGCGTGCTCATGGCCTGCAGCAGCAGGAGACAATCTGGAGACAGTAGATCTACGTTGTGAAGCATAAACTGCTCCTGTGGAGAAACTGACATCATCTGGATCGATCCGTGGCGGTTCTGGGTTTTACTTGGATTATTTTGTGCAGAACATCATCACACTGTAAGGTAGAAAATATGTTGTAAAATTTAAAACCGTAAAGTCACTAAAGACTGGAATCTGTTTCCAAATATACTTTAATGTTAAGTTAAGAAGGAGGTGCATATTTTTCAAATTCATTTGATTTATTCCTTTGAAAACCTTAAGAACAAAATAACGTTTGTGATAATTAAAAGGAGCAGACTAAAGCTGCGTCCGTCTGTAAACCGGTCAGATTAAAAATGGAGATTCCTCATGGAAAGGAAAACTTAGAACAATGTTCGTACGAATGTTGCTTTAAGTTTTCCTCGTCTTGGCGGACGCCATGTTGAAAACCCGACTTCTCTGACTTTAACTGGACCGCTGTCAAACCAGCTGCGACTTCCAGTTTCCAAGACAGAAGGAAAACTTTATTTCCTGCAGAGCGAAGCTCAAAGCTTCTGCAGAGGATTTTTATCATTACTGGAAGAAAACTACTTTTAACTCTTTAAAATGAATGCTTTTTACTTTTACTGTTTGATATTTGCGTTTGCCAGAAGGCGGCCTGCCTCGTCTCTGTGACGTTGGAAGATTTTAAATCAGAAAATGTCTGAATCAACATCCTGTTGGTTCAGAAGTGAAAGACGAGCTCAGCGTCTGCAAACAAAGATCCCACAGAACCGAGTCCTTTTCTTTCCCTAAATGCCTCATTTCAATGACCTGAACTTTAAAAACAAATCCTATGAATTCTCCATAAAAGAAACAACCAGAACTTCCTCCTTTATGCCTCACAGAGTTAAATTTGTGGTTTTAACTGTCGTGTTATTCCAGTCAATCATCTGGATTTGATAATTATCAAACGAAAGCTGCTTTTCATAAAGATCTGTTCAACAAATCTGACCTCAAGCGAAGGTCGTTCTGTTCCTGGATTCTGCAAATCAAATGGCGAACCGGGTCGGGGGGGTAACAAACCCAAGCTTTGGTTTGTCGTCCACACACACACGAACGCATCGATGTTTGCAGACAAAGAAAACATTCATTCTGCTTTAATGGCTCTGAGCTCTAATTCCAGGTGTCGTCCTCACCGGCGTTCAGACAAAAAACTGTTTCTGTCAGACTTTTGACAGAACATTGCTTTTCTGCTCTTATTTCACACATGGACACACACGCACACACACACACACAAGTCAAAGCAAATTACTGGGTTCATTATTGAGCTCTGCACACTCTGATGTCTGAAGACCTCTAGAAAGTCACAAAAAAGGTCTTTTTATCTTTTCAATTACACCTCAGAATGAAGGAGAGACTTTTGTGAAAGGAAAATTAATCCAGCGATGATGAGAGATGGACTCTGAAGCAGAGGAGCTCATAATTACATGCATCAAATTTAATGAAAGGAGCCACAGGAAGTGCTGGTGAGGCGTGATGGAGATCTCCTCTGTCTGCTGCTGGACCGGACAGCATGCAGCAGAACCCTGGTGAATGGGGCTGATCCGCTCCGGTTCTGGACGCCTGTAATCTCCTGAAAACTGTCATGTCTGACAACGAGGCTGAGCTCACAGATTACATCAGGTCTTTCAGTGCAGGAGAACATTTCTTTCCTGAAACTCTCGTCTCGTTTCTTCACGCCTGAGAAATAATCCCAGAGATGCGTTCAGGGTTCTGATGTGACGCAGGAGAAATATTTCATCCAAAGTGTTCAGGTCCGGATTCAGACACTGGAGTCAAACAGATCAGACTTCCCAGTTAGCTAACAGCTAAATGTTTAGCTCTGCTCACCAGTTAGCTGTCCAGAGTCTGAACCGATGATGTTTCACTTACTGGACTTGATGCTCCTCGACCAGCTGTGCCAGATGTAGCCGGACATGAAAATCCTAAAAGTTTAACTTCCTTACTGTGGTTCTGCAGCACCACCCAGACTGGGATGAGCCCCGTTTTCTCCTTCCAAGTCACCAGCTGCTGCGTTTCCAGTCCACATAATTGCATAAATTGGAATTGCAAAAATAAATTTGCTTAATACAAACAGGGCAATTTGATAAAAAGCTTTTGCACCAGGATGAGGCGGGTTTTTTGTGGCTGCATCCAAATTAGTGTATTTGGCAAATTTGCAATGGAAATACTTTTTGTCACATGATCAACAACCAGGAAGTTGTTGGATGTTGGTGCTGCATGTTTTAATCACTTATCGAGTGACTTTAACTGTGTTTAAAAGTATTTTTTTCAATAGTAATAAATTCTGTGTTAATTAGTGAAAATGCAGCTACTGGACAAGCAAAACTTTAATATTTTTACTCTTCATCCTTTAATGTTATTTCTATGTAATAGAAAAATAAAAAGTGCTGTTTTTCCTCCACTCTGCTAAACATTGAAGGTTTTTCATCTTCGTCATTCCAGGTTGAAACTGAACCTTCGTTTGCATGCAGCAGGTACCGGTTGCCATAGATACAAAAAATATTCCATTGATTTACCCTGATGTGAGCCCGTTTTAATCAGGTTCTGATCACTGTCAGCTGGGTCCGGCTCTGCTGCTCATCCAAACAGAACCGCTCCTGTTAACACCAACACACACTCACCCAGAGTGGCTGTAATTGGCCCCATGCTGATTGTAAAAGTATTCAGGAAAATTATACACATTACAGGATGAAGTCCTCAGATGGAAGCCAGAGCGGAAAGGTGCAGAAATCTCCAGAAGAGGCTCTTCATGCTGATGACAGGAAGCCGTAATTTTCTCAACAACTTATAATGACTCACATTTTCACCTTTTTTCCTTCTTCTCTTATTTTTCATCCGTTTCTGAACTCGGAGGAGGGAAGCTGAAACGTTTTGTCCCCATCAGACAGAAACTGCAGCATCAGAGACCTTCCTGTCATCAGACAGCAGGTATCAGTGATGATGTCACAGCGTCGGCCATCGCAGCTAATCAACGCCTGCCTGAGCAGCGCCGACAACGCAGAAAAGTCCAACTGTACCCAAACGTCTCATCCTCTGCTGGCTTCACTGCTTTCTGTCAGAGTGTACAGGCGGCCGGGTGAAAGTTCGCTCACATTAATTCAACATCAACGATGTCTCTAGTAAGCACATTGCTGTAGTTACACAGTAATAACACCATTATTACTGTTGCTTATTAGAAACGCCAAAGGTAAATCCTACAGCTCATAAAATGTTTGCATTTCGTCCGCACGTTTCTGCTCAACAGACCATTTCCACTGGATTTGCTGCATGTTCACATCCAGAACCACTAAAGTTCTGGGCGTTTCCGTCCAGTTTAGATTCATCTGGAAAAGCTTCAGAAGGACGAATCAGATCCTGTCTGCTGGGAAGCAGCCAAACTCTGCTGTTTCACTCTCTCATGTTTGATTAGGCTCCCTCTCCACTGAGCTGTTTGAATTTATTTCCTCTTGCACAGATTTTCTCTCCTGTCTGCGTCTACGCAGATGTCCTCCGATTGGTTCTACTTCCAGCAATCCCAACCTACAGAAGGACATTAGCTGAGTTTCCACAAACGTGATTAAAACTTTGTCAATATTTCGCTGCTTTGCCAACAGCAGCCAATAGTGTGTCAAGAAGCGTCTTAGGATTTAAAAATGTCTTTTGGACATCAGATATGCTCTGTGGAAAAATCTGCCAACAGTCTAAGATCCGCTGTCCATCGTTCCTGTGGGACCCAGAGGGAACGGTTCCCGGTGGGAACCAGAGGGATCGGTTCCTGGTGGGACCCGGAGGGACCCGGTGGGACCCGGAGGGAACGGTTCCTTTTGGGACCCAGGGGGACCCGGTGGGACCTGGTGGGACCCGGAGGGGGACCCGGAGGGGGACCCAGAGGGAACGGTTCCTTTTGGGACCCAGTGGGACCCAGAGGGAACGGTTCCCGGTGGGACCCGGAGGGAACGGTTCCCGGTGGGACCCAGAGGGACCCGGTGGGACCCGGTGGGACCCGGAGGGACCCGGAGGGAACGGTTCCCGGTGGGACCTGGTGGGACCCGGTGGGACCCGGTGGGACCTGGTGGGACCCGGAGGGACCCGGTGGGACCCGGAGGGAACGGTTCCCGGTGGGACCCAGAGGGAACGGTTCCCCGTTGGACTCTTCACCTTTCTGCTTCTGTTTTATGACAGTTTGCAGTTACTGGTTCAGGTTTGAAACATCCCATGAAGCTTCAGAGATCTGAGGATGAAGGCAGTTTGATCAGACGGAGCTGAGCTGATCAGCACAACGACACGTTCTCTGACGTTTTAGTCGTTTGCCTTACAGAGTCCACTTCACCTGGAGAAACATGTAGCAGCTGAAGTGTGAGGATGGTACTGAATGAAACCCTGGGAGGTTTTCTGCTAACGGTCCTGATATGACAGAAGAGCTGAGCTTTTCCTCTGAGGTGGAGAAACTTTGAGGCAGTTTCTCCACATTTCCATTGTGTTCCTGATCTTCACGTTCAGCTCGCCTGCTGTATGCTCAGTTCAGCTCCGTTTTGTTTCCAGGATTCATCCCTCAGGATCCCAGAGCAGGCTGAGTGGAAAGCAAAGGAATAAAGTCAGGAAACCGAGGAGAAAAGCAGTAGAAGCAGCAAAAATTCAGTTTTCTCTGTCTGTCTGGGCTTGAAGGAAAAAATAACAGGAAGATGGCAGATTGAGAAATCTGTAAGAGAAAAGAGATCACAAGTCATTAGATTTTACTGATGCCGATATTTTAAAGCATTTACTTTAAAAATTCTCACATCCTAAAGGATTCAGTTAGAATTTTTCTCCAGATCTGAAACTCACTGATTGAGTTCAGCAATCATCCAGGTTCCACATTCAGGCTATTTTAGAAGTTTCACTCCTGCAGGTCGATCATGAAACGACACCTGAGAGCTGTGACTGATGAGCCGTCAGCCAATTCATCTTCTGACCCATAAATCACCCGATGCCTCAGTTCAGGCAGAGTCGTTGCTGCAGGTTGCTGCTGGTTGCTCCAGGTTGCTCCAGGTTGCTCCAGGTTGCTGCAGGTCGCTGCAGGTTGCTCCAGGTTGCTGCAGGTTGCTGCAGGTCACTCCAGGTTGCTGCAGGTTGCTCCAGGTTGCTGCAGGTCGCTCCAGGTTGCTGCAGGTTGCTGCAGGTCACTCCAGGTTGCTGCAGGTTGCTCCAGGTTGCTGCAGGTTCCTCCAGGTTTCTGCAGGTTGCTGCAGGTTCCTCCAGGTTGCTCCAGGTTGCTGCAGGTTGCTCCAGGTTGCTGCAGGTTGCTGCAGGTCACTCCAGGTTGCTCCAGGTTGCTGCAGGTCGCTGCAGGTTGCTCCAGGTTGCTGCAGGTTGCTCCAGGTTTCTGCAGGTCGCTGCAGGTTGCTCCAGGTTGCTGCAGGTTGCTTCAGGTTGCTGCAGGTCACTCCAGGTTGCTCCAGGTTGCTGCAGGTCGCTGCAGGTTGCTCCAGGTTGCTGCAAGTTGCTCCAGGTTGCTCCGGGTTGCTGCAGGTTGCTCCAGGTTGCTGCAGGTTGCTCCAGGTTGCTGTAGGTTGTTCCAGGTTGCTGTAGGTTCCTCCAGGTTGCTCCAGGTTGCTGCAGGTTCCTCCAGGTTTCTGCAGGTTGCTGCAGGTTCCTCCAGGTTGCTGCAGGTTCCTCCAGGTTGCTGCAGGTTCCTCCAGGTTTCTGCAGGTCGCTCCAGGTTGCTGCTGGTTGCTCCAGGTTGCTGTAGGTTGTTCCAGGTTGCTGTAGGTTCCTCCAGGTTGCTCCAGGTTGCTGCAGGTTCCT
>CAEGAE010077569.1:0-12633 GCA_903067095.1 Girardinus metallicus
ACTATGACGAGAGAAACCTCAGACAAACTATACCAAACTTCGACCAGCTCCTCGTCCAGTTCTCTTCTGAAAATGAGAATCAAAACCAGGAAAGATGTGACAATGAAGACCCTGGATCAAGTAGAGATGCAAAACTGAGACAAATTAAAAGGCAACAGAAAATCAGAAAGCATTGTGACAATGTAGACAAATCAAAAGTAGAGAAACAGAAGAAAAGACAGATGAAGGAGAATTTGTGGGCTGGTAAAGTTTTTCACACAACAACTCACACCAGTGAGAGGCCTTTTTTATGTCTGACATGTGGAAAACGCTTTAGACATGCTGGAAATTTATCGCAGCACAAAAAAATTCACTCAGGCCACAAACCTCATTCATGTATGACATGTGGAAAACGGTTTATTCAAAAAAATCAGTTAATGTCTCACATCCAAACACACACGGATCAGAGACCATTCTCATGTAAGTTCTGTGGAAAACTGTTTAAAAGTGGTTCAAATTTATCTCGGCACAAAAAAATTCACTCAGGCCACAGGCCTCATTTGTGTATAACGTGTGGAAAAGCATTTATTCAAAAATCTCAATTAACCAGTCATATTCAAACTCACACAGGTGAGAAGCCTTTGTCATGTAAGATCTGTGGAAGACGCTTCAACAATAGTGGAAATTTATCTCGGCACAATAAAATTCACTCAGGCCACAAGCCTCACTTGTGTATGACGTGTGGAAAAAGGTTCATTCAAAAAACTCAATTAACTAGTCACATAAAACAACACAAATGAGAGGTCGGTCTCATCAGGAACGGTGGAAAAACTTTCCCGGGGATGAAGTAACTTGCAGTGTTAAGATATATGTCTGTAATTCTGCTAAGATGGAAGCGCGTTGGAGTGTCTCAAGCATTACATTTCTGTTCGACAACATACTTGCATGCCTCAGATTTGTCTCTGTTTAACGGTGGATATTGTGACATCTAACATTTTCATATTTCACATTGTACTTGTTGTAATAGTACAATAAGTATTACAATTGTAAAACAGAACAATCCACTGCTTCTGCCTTTATGGTTACAGTTTCTGAAGAGGACAGTGATCTGCTTGACAGTAATAAATTTGATGATGATAATGATTGTAGACCTTTGATGGACAGGACCTTGAGACCAGCTGTGAGAAACTTGAAATGTAATCCAAGTATTCATTGCTAATAAAAGTGGTTTGAGGTCACACTTGTCTTTATTTTATATATTATTACACTTTTACCCTCATGCAGCCTGTCAGTAGCTGTGACAGTCGGAGAACAGGGAAGCGATGGGGATGTCCGGTGTCGGCCACCAAAAGCACACACACACAAAAAAAACTTGTAAAAGCGTGTGAAGGGTCAATGCAGCTCTACAGAGTAAAAAGAGCTCGGAAAAAAAGGCTTTTTGTAAAATGCAAAACATATTTTACCATGAGGTTTGGACAGTCACTCTCCTCAGAAAAATGTAACACTAACCCCCCCTCCATGAGAAAGTCTTGTATGGATGCTTTCTATGAACCAAAGATAAAGAAATGACTCCAACTTGTCAGAATAATTTGTGTTTTATATTTACCGCAACCTGCGAGAAAAGTAAGTTGCAAATGTGTCTTGTAGGAGTCGATTTCTGCACATAAGGATTGGATCTTGATCTGTGACCAATATGAGAGAAACTGATCCTGAATCTAGAGCTGGAAAATATTGAGTAAAATCTATGAATTAAAACAAAAAATAATCAAACAATAAGACTGAAAAAGTTAGAAATTAAATAATAGTGAAAATGTTAAATTATTGCAGTTAAAAATTACTAACAAATATTAATTTATGTCACATTATATAATCACATAAACTTGGAAAATTCTTTTTTCTAATTATTGCCAATTTTGGAAGGTTCTGTCCTGTAAGGTGGTTGGGTTTATTTTCACACTGAATATGTATAAAGATTTTTATACGTGGAAACCCTTTATGATAAATTTCTATCTTGCAGGCCTTTTTTTTTTTTTTTAAGTTTTGTTGGCAGCAGCTAATAGCCTGATTGAAGATATATTTAAAGGCAGAGAAACCCCCCTACTAGTTTATAAAGTACGGACCACTTAATCGTAAACATGCGGAACGAACTAATATGTGGTTTTTTACTTTTTTTTCTTTTGCTCTTTCCTTTGTTTTTTTTTTTTAATTTTGTCTGCATTTCGTTCCAATTCATGTAAATCATTTTGAATTGCCTTGTTGGTGAAAATGTGCTATATAAATAAAATTACTTTACCTTAAATGCATCCCTCCAGCAGGTGGCGATAATGAGTCAACAGGTTTCTTTCTAGGTAACAGACTTTCTGTGTCTGTTAGCAGAGTTAGCTTTCTTCTTCTGTGTCTTATGAGATGAATATTTAGGTTTCTGCACCAACAATGTCTTTATCCCAGTCTCTGAGAGACTTTATCAGGGAGCGACTGACCGCTGCTGCTGAAGAAATATTCACAGAGTTTGATAAAACCATCGTCGAGTACGAGGCCCAGCTGGATCGTCAGCGGAGGCTGCTGGAAATCTGCTGGAAACCCCAAATAGATCTGCAGAGAATAGGTATGAACCATGAAAGCAACGAATGTCGTTTTACTGATCACAGAGATGCAGAACAGTCTGGTTTGAGGACTTCATGGGTAAAATAATTGAAACAGAGTCTGACTAAATCAGTCTAGTCTAGTGAACTTAACATCATGAATGTTTCTGATAAAAATGAAAATCGCTTCTGTGATATCTAAAGATTTCTTTTGTTTTCAGAAAACAAAGGAGTCATATTTTCAGAAGTGTGTGAATGAGTTCAAAAGAATAAAGCCAGTTTGAGTAAAAGCTTTGGGATTTTCCCCCTGTCATTATGAGTTTATCCCCTATAATGAGAAAGCTGTCATGAAAGCAGCAGCGACTAAAAGGACGAGGGCTTCTTTTAGTCGCTCTGAAATGAATCAGTAGTTTGTTTCTGTTGGCTCTTATGACTGTTTACTAAAACATTTCCGTAATGCAGCTAAGATTGAGGAAATATTATTTAATTTACCATTACCTTGATTTGAGTTATCAGATTCATAGATTAATGTTGTGACTAATAATTAAGTTAAAACAGATTCATACATCACTGTTGCGACAAATAATTCACAAAGGCCCATCAGAACTCACAATATATTTTTGAGTAATATTGATATATTGACTGATAGTAGATGAAGAAGTATCTCTTTTCTCCACTTTCTTTTCAAAACCAAAAGAAAGTGAACTCTTTTTTTTTTTTTAGTTTTGATCACTGTCTAGATCAGTCAACTGGTGTCATCAAATTATAGTAACTCAAAATAACCTGCTGATGATTGGTATTATTTATTGGAATCATATGACCACTACTTTCCAAAATATCTAAAGTTATATGAAAACTTGAAAACCATCCGCCTTTTCTCATAATCATGTTAATCAGCATTTCTACCTGTTTGCTATTTTAGACCTCCCACAGCATTTTGTCTGGAAGAAGGAGGAGATTATTACTGACCTGCAGCTCTGCAACCAGGACAAGAACTCCAGTTTGGACCAACAGGAACAGGATGAACCAGAATCTCCCCAGATAAAAGAGGAACCAGAACTAACACAGATAAAAGAAGAGGAGGATGAATGTTGCATCAGTCTGGAGAAAGAGCAGCTTGAACTGAAGCAGGAGTTTGATATCATTATAGTGAATGCTATTAATGAAGAAGGAGAGAACCGGGAACCAGATGTCTCTTTGTTGAGCCCAGAACCAAACTGGGACCAAGACACTGTCCAGATCTCTTCTGACCAGGAAAGAAGCTACCATGAAGAATCAGGATCAAGTAGAGCTAGACAGGAAGAACTGAAGCAAAAAAAATGTTGTCAAAAAATCAGAGGACATAGCGATGTAGACAACCCAAAGGTTAAAAGACAGAAGAAAGCACACCTGAATAACAATCTGTGTTCTTGTAAAGTTTGTGGTAAACTTTTTACTCGGAGTAATTTGACTAAGCATGTGAGAACACACACCGGTGAGAAGCCGTTTTCCTGCATGACATGTGGAAAAAAATTTGGTCAGAGATATCATTTGACTGTTCATATGAGAACTCACACAGGTGAGAGGCCTTTCTCCTGTTTGACTTGTGGAAAAAGCTTTACCATGAGAATTGCGTTGACGCGTCACGTGAGAACTCACACTGGTGAAAAACCTTTCTCATGTGTGACCTGTGGAAAAAGCTTTGGCCAAAGAACTCATTTGACTGTTCATATGAGAACTCACACTGGTGAGAGGCCTTTCTCCTGTTTGACTTGTGGAAAAAGCTTTACCCTGCAGATTTCACTGACCCGGCACATGAGAAGTCACACAGGAGAGAAGCCGTTGTTGTGTATGATCTGTGGAAGAAGTTTCAGCGAACGAGGAAATTTATCTCGACACATGAGAACCCATACACGTTAGTTGTTTCAGTAAACACACCAAGGTGAGCAGGTGTAATACTGTAAATTTCATAATGCTGCTGAACTAAGGGGAATATCAAAACAGCTAGGAGAAAAATTGGGCTCAGCTTTTCATCACTAAACAGTTATCTTAAAAGGGAAGGTCTGTCTGTGAAGTGTAATGAATGTAAAACTATATTGATTATCAAGCAGGACATTAAAAGCAGGTACATCTAAAATATCCATCCATCCATCCATTTTCTGTACACCCTTATCCCTATCTAAAATATTATAAGATTGTGAGAAACATTTCAGAATGTGAAACTTATAAAGATTCATTACACCTAGAGTGAAATATTTTAAGTCTTTATTTGTTGTAATTTTGATTCTTATGGTTTATAGATCATGAAAACCCGTGTGACAGTCTCTTAGTGAAGTAGAATATTGTGAGAAAGTTACATGTTGTAAACATTGTGCCACACAATAATCAGCTAATTAACTCAAAAAATCTGAAAAGGTCACTGCTATAGAAGCTGGTTGTCAATAGGGTGTTTTATTCAAGCGTATTCATCAAAAGTGGAGTGGAAATAAAAAAGTGATGGGAAAGGGAGCAACAGGAATAATCAGATCTTTGAGAGGCTAGTGAAACAAAACAAAATTAATTCAAGAATTTAGGGAAGCTTCATAAGAAGTGGACTGAGGCTTGAGTCACCAGCCACACAACCAGAGGTACCAAAAGCTGGTTAAATGACCACAACGTTCCTGTTCTTGATTGGCCGGCGAACTCCACTGACTTGAACCCCATGGAAAATCTATGGACTGTTATCAAGAAAAAGACGACATGAAGGCAGCTATCAAAGCAATCTGGGCTTCGATTACACCTACACAGGGCCACAGACTGATTGCCTCTATTCTATGGTGCATTGATGCAGTAATTCATGCATGATGAGACCCAACCAAGTATTGGCTGCATAAAAATGAACCTTGGTATTTCTGTTTAAGACATCCTCGTGTAAAATTAAAATTTGCTGAGCGATACAATTCTTTGTTTTCCTTCTCCGTAAGCCACGGTCATCAAAATTACAAGAAAGAAAGTCTTGAAATATTTCACTTTCTGTAATGAAATATTTCATTACAGAAATATTTCATTACTGTATTACTGTCTGGTATTTCAGTAAGTCTGGCTTACTGAAATACCAGACTTTTTCACATATTTAAAATGCATTTGGAGCTTGCCCACTTATTTCTGTAACATTGTTTACAGAAATGAGTAGGCATAGTTTGCATCTTACCTACAAAATGAAAATGTCTTATCTTGAGTGTAATTAATTTAAACTGACCCACCTATGCAATTGTAGCTAAATGTTGCCTGCTGCAGTTTTTTTCTGTTTGTCAAAGTTTTAGAATAAAAATAGCAAAGTGAATATCAGTCTAAGTAATGTGTCATATATAACTTTGTAATTAAGATGATTAGAAATTGATATGATGTCTTGAAGAAAAATGTTTTCTCTCACCCATAGCGTTCAGAAGCTACTGTTTCTCCAACTATTATACTGAAGCTCCTGAAGTTGCATACGGTCTGCGTTCACGTTAGAAATTAAAACATATTTCTGAGACGTCTATTAACATGTTAATATAACCTAAAATATTTAATGATATATTAATTTCTAATACCCTTCCTGTTTTGGATGGTGTGTAGTTTGACAGATTTTTGGCAATATTTTTCATACTGTACTATTTTGTAACCATAGCAACCGGGTGGTTTACAACAGGGAGCAGCTGATTAACATTGGAAGGGCTGAAATGCCACAACTGAAGCCAGAAATCCCAGAGGAATTGAATATTTGGATTAGCAGTGATTGGGAACAACAGATGGTGTGATCCAGGACATGTTACTGTGAAGTGTTGTTTCTGTATTCCAGACATTGAGCTCTTGGCAGTAAGTTTCCGTCCATATTATTTACCAAAAGAGTTCAGCAAAGTTAAATTGGCAGCTGTTTACATTCCACCCTCAGACCTCCCCCTGGACTTTCTAACAGCCAGTCTAACAGAGACAGGGAGCTACCAAATTACTGAACCTATAAAAACAACAAAAACACTGGATAAGACCATCAGGATAGAACAATTTTGTCGGACGATGCTTGCCGCTAGATGCAGATTTTGCACTTAAATGTCCGACTTAGTCTGTATCTGTTCAATGACTGTCAGAATCTTAATTCCCAATGATCAATCATACAATAAAGACTAGTTCTCAAAGTAAACATTTCAAATTAAGAGGAATAATTTGGAGCGGTTGGAATTAAACTTTAACATTTCTAGTTCTTTCCCACAGGTGGCGATAATGAGTAAATGCACTTCTTCCTAACATCCAGCACACAACAAAGAAGAGATTTCGGCCCCTTAGCAGAGTTAGCTTTACGACATGGCTTCTGATGCCTCTGCAGCAACAATGTCTTTACCTCAGTCTCTGAGAGACTTCATCAAGGAGCGACTGACCGCTGCTGCTGAAGAAATATTCACGGAGTTTGATAAAACCATCGTCCAGTACGAGGAACAGCTTGATCGCCAACGTAAACTGCTTGATATCACCTGGAAACCCCAAGTAACCCTGCACAGAATAAGAGGTGCTGATGTTCTATTGATCTAAGACATGCAAAGAAGTATAGTAGGGGAGATCTTACCGTTAAAATTATTATTCCAGAAGCTAAGTGAAAAACGAAGATGAAAGGAATCTGAATTTCAGGTTAATGACAATATCGAGGTGGCTATTTTATGATGGCGGTGGCTTGTTATTTCGTCCTTTTGCCATTTCACGTGGTCAAACCGCTTCGTGTTTTTTTTGGGGGGGTTTTCTGGGCGAAAGATAAAATATTGCGGTATTTTTGCGTTCACGTTAAAAATTAAAACATACTTCTGAGACGTCTATTAACGTGTTAATATAACCTAAAATATTTAATAATATATTAATTACCAATACCTTGAACCGTCTTAGCAATTGATTTTTTAGTTCTTACTTTCTGATTTAATTTAAGAGTTCAACTGTTATAGTTATTACTCTAAAATTTGTACTTATATTTATTGCAAAAGCTATACCTATCAAACAGTCACTAAATTTATACTATTGTTCAAAGAAAGTAGTTTTTTTGCAGAACAATTCTTGTTAGCATAAGAAATGCATACAATCTACAAGGCTCACTCAAATGTTTATATTTGATGAGACATATTAAAATTGTAGTCTTATTAAAATGGTAAGATCAATATGTGTCACTATTGTTTTGAAGGAAAAATCCCTTTTTTCACAGATTAATTAATTTTACCTCAATTTCATGTATATCTCTATGTTTGTTCTGTTCTTATTGTCACAAACTGATTCCTTCTAGGAAAGCAGTACAATATTTCACAGAATTGTTCAAAATGTGGCAAATTGTACGTGCAATTTCATAATTGAACCCTATGGACTCCTGTCAACTATAACGCTCAATATAGTCTTAATTTTATGTCGAGAAAACTGTTGATTAAGTCAATTTCCCCTAAGTGTCACTAAAAATATTAATTTGTGTTTGATGTGAAATTTCTTAATTAAAGTAGGGGTGTGCCAATTACAGTTTTCTGGCTGATCATTTGTCTGAAATGTTGCTAAATATAGCAAGAAAGTCGCTGAGTTGGCAACTGTTAACTGTAAATGTGTAGACATGACGTTGTGGCCTGGTCTATCAGTCAGCCTGCTCTCATAGAGAGAGCAGAAATGGACAGTGTTGATTTTAAGGCTTTGCCTAAAAGATAAGATAAGATTGGCTTCATGAAAGTATCGACCGATCTCTCAAAATTAATGAAACTGGTGCACTCCTAAATTCAAGTTATCCTTTTGTTTTGTGGTCATGGGCCACTTGAAATCATTCTGAGGGCTGCAGAAAATCCTCTCACCCTTCAGAGCCACACTTTGCACCCATGGGTCAATTCTTTCTAAAAACATATTTATTTAATGAAGTTTATAGAACTATTATTTTGTAGTTCTTGTTTTTATTTGATCTTATACCCATTCAGTCTGCAATGCTGTAACTATTGTGACTCACTTTGGTCAGTCGAGGTTGTTGTGAATAAAAAGAACAAAAAACTTTGAGATAAAAAAGTGCTGTTAGATTTGCATTATTAAACATGTTTATCTATTTTCTTGTCTAGATATTGAACAGCAGGTGGTACGGGAGAAGAACGGAGTTCATCTTAACCAGAGTTTCTGCAACAAGGAGAGATGCATAAGTTTGGACCAAAAGGAAGCAGGATTTCCACAGATAAAAGACAAACAGAAAGAACTACCTCTCCGGCAGAAAGAGAATGAGGAAGATCTGGAATCTCTACAGATAAAGGATGAACATGAGAAGATAGAATCTATACAGACGAAGGATGAACATGAGGAGACAGAATCTACACAGATAAAGGATGAACACGACAAATTCTGCATTAGTCTGGAAGAAGAGCTTGAAATCAAACAGGAGACAGATACCTTTGTTATAACTCCTTCTTATGAAAGAGATAATAGGGAACCAGATCCAAGCAGCAACCAGCTTCAAGAGAACCAATACGACGAAAGAATTGATCATGAAAACTCTGAATCAAATAGAAATAAAGAACTGAAGCAAAATAAGTGTCAAAAAACTGGAGGTAGACGTGACAACGTAGCGAGCGTTAAAGTAAAAAAACTGAAAAATAAACACAAAAATGAGAATCTGTGCTCTTGTAATGTTTGCGGTAAAGTTTTAGCTCGAAGTTATTTGTCTGAACACATGAAAATTCACACAGGTGAGAAGCTTTTCTTATGCACAGTCTGTGGAAAAAGTTTTCGGCAACAAAATCATTTGACTGTACACATGAGAACTCACACAGGAGAGAAGCCTTTCCCCTGTGTGATTTGTGGAAAAAGCTTTACCGTGCAAATGGTCTTGACGAAACATATAAGAACTCACACAGGTGAGAAGCCTTTCTCCTGTCTAACTTGTGGAAAAAGTTTCAGGCATAGTGGGACATTATCTCAGCACACGAGAATTCACACGGGGGAGAAGCCTTTCCCATGTTCAGTCTGTGGAAGGCTTTTTAGTGATAAGAGAAATTTATCTCGACACATCAAAACTCATACAGATGAGAGGCCTTTCTCGTGTCCAACTTGTGGAAAAAACTTTCGTCAAAGAGGCCATTTGACTGTGCATATGAGAACTCATGCAGTTAAAAAGTTGTATTTATGTGAAATCTGCGGTGCTTGTTTCACTCGTAGTGTTGACTTGACGGATCACATGAGAACTCACAAAGGTAAGAAGGCATAATCTTGTAATATTCTCAAACAGTGATGTGATTTGTGGACTGGTCTTCAAAGCATCTGTATAGTTATGCAATGCATGTTTGTTTGACCTTCATGTGGGTGAAGGTCTGACATTTGCTGATGTGTTGACATATATGTACATAATGGATCATGACAGAGGTTGACTAACACACGGTTCTGAGAACTTTCTAGATATGAACATTTAGCTCAGTCCATTTGTACAATCATGTCTTGTTTAAAAGCAGTTGGGTCACAAACGAACAAAGACGAGCCCTTCTTCATGTTGCCTCTGGTTATTTTGTAAAACTCCAAATCATGGCAGAAAGTTTTTTTATTTTTTTTAATGCGCCCAGTTGCACCATTGTTGTGAAAGGTGCAACTGTAACCCTAGACATAGCAAGTTGTGGAATCTCCTACACACATTACCAGTGTACTTTATCTCCGACCAAACAAAAAAAACACTTATGCCTCTGTCAAAGGTGTGATGGAGAAATTTTGTGGAAAAACTCATGCCGCAATATACCTTGAAATAAGTAACTTCCCTTGCCTATTCTCTTCCTCCCTGAGTAGGCTACTACTTTCTTATTTTATAGGGATTTTTTTTTGACTGTGCTGTCCTTTGATAGTACGTTTGTTGTGGTAGAGGGGCAAGACATACAGCAAAGGTGTTAGAATACAATGTATATAAGTTATCACATGTTTGCATGATTACAATCATCTCTAGTTTGTGTTGGTACCGATGGTACCTTTTCTACTGTGCTCTCTATCTCTTTCTGTGTGTGTAGAAACTATTTTGTTTGCAGGACTGTTTGTGCGGCGAAGGAGGTAACTGCCCCTTTCCCGAGAGGAAGAGGACAAGCGGCACCGAAGAACTTCTGTTTTAGAGAGATGATTATGTGTTAGTGTAGCTGTGAACTTACATGTAGCCCTTTTCTCCCCTTCCCTTCAGGGCTGCATGCCTCATGTAACTATGGCGTTCCTTGAAACTTAATAAAAGTGCAGGGTGCGCAGAGAAAACTTTAGAACATAGGTAGAAATCTGTAACTGGGTTTCTCTGTGTTCTTCCTGCAGGTATGAAACTGATTTCTTGACTCTTGTTGTCCTTGTGTCTTTGTGAATGTTTTAGGTGCTTAAACCTAACAAAAGGTCAACGGGCCAGGAATTGAACCTATGACAGTCACGTTGAGGACTGAGGCCTTTGTACGTGGGTATATAATTCTGCTTTTGCATGCTGTACTTTAACAAGTAAATTGTTATGCATAGCATGAATTTGTAAATAGTTTTTCTGTAACTTATACATTGCTCTGTCTTTAAAGAGACTTTACAGGGTAAAGTCTCCTGACTTTACCTTGTACATATTTACAGTATATACAGTATGTCTCAGGATAATGGATAACGTATGATTTCATTGTAGCATTGGGTCTTTGAGTAAAGAGATGATCTCTCCAGCTTTCAGGCCAAATCCACCTCTAAATAAGCACTTGCACAGATGGTCACGCTGAAATCAAAAGGCGTTTCATAAAGTACTGTGTCTGTCAGACCACTCTGGGAGGAAGAAGGATTAATCCAATGTGTAAGAGTGGAAGGATGGTCTCATTAATCTGATGTTGACATCTAGATGTAACAGATGTATCCTCAGTCATGGCCTGTGTGCTCTAAAAATGTAATATTCAACACATTTCATATCAGTTCATAATGTATTTTTTCATCCAGTAACTTGAAGAGAGACGTGAACCTACGTACCTAGACACAGCCACTAATGTAAAATTGGAAAAAATAACAAGAATTAGGTGTGTGTCTGTTTAAATAGACCTTTACTTTTTTTTCCTTTTTTTTTTTGCCTTCTCTCGGTTCATTTGTGTTATTTTCCCCACTAGGCGTCAATACTGAGTAAGAAAAGTATAATACCAACATTCATTAAACCAAGAAGAAGACTCTTTTAGAAGGGTTAGCAGTGGTAGCTTTGCTATGTTGTGTGAGCTGAATATGGCTTTGTTCAGACCACCGTCAGAGTTGGCCTGAGACGTTTGTATTTGCGTTAGCATGGCGGTCTGAACGCAGTCCTGGGATTCACTACAGGATCATCCACTGGCCCAAAGTGACTCCATCCAAACAGGAGAGTTACCTGGACTGGGTTCCCCGTGGAAAATAACGTATAAAGCGATTGAACAGCTCCGTAAATGCGATATTTTTTTAGCTAGTACGTTGAGTTGTAGGAATCGCTACAGTAAAGTTCTCTCTGGATTTTTCTGATCAGGCGACATCAGGGGGCTGAATGGGTAAGTGATTTTCACGCCACTGTCGCGTCTTTGTTTTTATCGTTCTTAAAGCCGAGTGAAACCGCTGCAGTCAGCGGGTTGTAGAATGACTCATACAAAGCCAACATTTCTTTATTAAGTAATATAGCTGTCAATTTTACGCAATATGTAAGTTTAGGCGACGCCCGTGTTGTGTTGATATGCATTTTCCAGTTAGTTGAGCTCTGCGCCGTTGTTACTGATTAACATGCTTTCTTGTTGGACAAGTATACGCCGACCATAATAAACTTTGTTTCACTTTGCTGTATGACACCCTGACTTGTTACCTGTCAGATCACAATTGTTTTTTCTAGCTGAATTTGAAATTTGGGTATGTATTTATTGAAGAAATTCTTTCATCAGAGGAATTAAAAAAAAAAAAAACAGCTGGAAGAGGGCAGGGTAAATTAACATCCTGATCAAAACAGGAAGTCAGTAGTAAAAAATTTAAGATACATCATTTCTATAAGTGATCACACACTGTGTATCACTATTTGCTTTTAAAGTGTGGGTGGAAAATAAGTATTTGGTCACTGACAAACAAGCAAGATTTCTGGCTGTCACAGACCTGTAACTTCTTCCTTAAG